>LLKO01000016.1:598672-781029 GCA_001513895.1 Graphilbum fragrans
AAACACCGTTATGGTGGGCCACAAGAAATGGACATGAAGCCGTCGTACGGTTGTTACTCGATCGCGGCGCTGATATCGAAGTAAAGAATTCACTCGATCAAACACCGTTATGGTGGGCCACAAGATATGGACATGAAGCCGTCGTACGGTTGTTACTCGATCGCGGCGCTGATATCGAAGCAAAGAATTCACTCGATCAAACACCGTTATGGTGGGCCANNCACAAGAAATGGACATGAAGCCATCGTACGGCTGCTACTGGATAGAGCAGGAAAAATTGATGAAGTAGAGGCGACAGCACTAATATCACTGTAGGATATGGAAACTGTGTAAGAAGGTAAAGGGAAAAAATGTATATAGAAATTTAGTCTCGCAACATGATATTTCTTAACTCTGTTGCTAGTTCTTTCGAAAGCAACACTTCGCCAACAGGCCCCTACAAAGAGTCGAAATGCCTTTGCCAACGACAAACACTCCATCGGTCTAGTAGCGCAATTTTCCACACCAGAAAAAAACGAGTACCAGCTCGAGAGCTCCTTTGATCACCTCGGCCAGCTGACAAAATGCATGATTGCGAGAAAGATCAAATTGCGGCCGACTAAAAGTGGCTCTGTACTCGCACTAGAGGTTTAGCACGTCCCAGCGAGCTCTCAAGAATAGCTTCCACTTCTCCTGTCACTGATCTAGTTGTCTCTCCTATCCATGCGGAATTCCACCACAGTAGTGTAGAGAGCAGGATAAGACGATGCTTCGAGACCACCTTTAGTGAGAGATGCATGTACTTAGGAGATCGCCTTCGGCCTTGACATTCTTGCTGCGACGAAGACGTTGACAATAGCGGTCTAACTCCGCCAAAAAACAGCCCACTTCGAGATAGCTAGATGCCAAGAACGGGGCGAGATTTATGAGCTGTGCAGCCTCTGGTGTCGACTTCTAACTAGATGAATCTCTTGTGGGCGTTAATTGTGATCTCATTTGTCAGTTCTGTGGTGATAGCACATCGACTTGCCAGCCTGCGCGAAGAACGTCTTCGGTTCCGAGGCTCTCTGCCTCTTCATCAGCAACCCCTGTGAAGATCACACCTCCTCTTAAGTTGGCCATTTTGCAGTCGCTAAAGCAACCATTGCGACAGCCACGCCTCCCTTCATATCGGCTGACCTGTGGCTGTCCAACTTGGTTCCCTCTAACATTCCTGACAACGGGGCTGTCTCGTAGCTTATAACGGCGACGGTATCAATGTGTCTATTAATCATCAGACTCTTGCCCTCGTCGGTGCCACGCACTACTCCCACAACTAATGACCTCCCTAGACTCTCTTCGGCCCAATGAGTCGCAATGTCTCGATGCGCAAGCCATGCTGTAATATAGCAAGCAATGTTTGTCTCGGCAGGTCCAACAGGGTCCGTCACAAACGACGGGTTGGCCGAAATTCTCAGGACAAGTGTTTGAGTAAGGGAGACGACGTCATCTGTCTCCACGCTTAGGGGAATGTTGTAGGCTTTGGTGCCCTCAGTACACAAGAGAACAATCACAGACTCCTTTGTGAGACCCAGCGCCGCTTTATCTGCCGCTGTCAAGCGGCGAATTGCAGCCAAGGTTGCAGCGCCACAAAGAGCAGCCTTGACACCTTGTCCTTGAAGGTCGAGAGCAGCAGTGTGTGATTCGTAGTCTGACACGGACATACTAGAAGCAACACCGGGTTTGAGTAACGGCCACGCGATTTGAGAAAGCTTCCCGCAGTTAAGACCTTCCATGATCGTGTTGGAGGTGCTTTCCTGGACACACTCTCCCTTCTGTAGGCTTTTCCATAGGCATGCTGCTGTATCCGGCTCGACAGTCATAGTCGTTGTAGGTTCTCTCACTGTCTGCTTGTAATGAGCAACAACAGATTGAGCAAAGGAGCCGACACCGACCGGGGCAGCCACCAAATCGCCATGGCAGTAAGTTGTCCATCAATCTCGTTGAGAATCGTCGAGTATCCGTCCACGATCCACTCCATAAAGATTAGAATTGTAAACCAAGTGCTAAGTAGGAATATAAACTCGCCTGTGGGACATCCGCATCAGAGCTTCCATCAGATGCATAGTCTTGAATGAGGATGCCGTCGATTCTCTTGTGAATGATGCTGAGCGGCCAGAACAGCCTCGTCATAGGTACGAGAGAATCGAGCCACTAACGCACCTTCTTGGCCGATCAGCTCAGCTGCAGCAGGATTTACAGCTTCTGGAACATAGATGCATGCCTTGATGGGCAATAGCGCCGCAATCCGAGTGACTGCACGACCATGATTTCCATCCGTCGCGGCAAACAGCACAATATTTGCAGAAATAGCAGCATCGCGAAGTGCCAAAAAGCTGGTCGTTAGGTGTAGGCCAAGACTGCGCACTATAGCACGATAGACACTCCATGAGGCACCAAGTATTTTGAAAGAAGGTCACCCTAACCGAGTGCTCTCATCCTTCACGTAAACTACCTTTACAGCCAGCCCTTGAGCAATGCCACTTCTAGACACAATTGGTGTTGATTTGAACTCGGGGAGGGATCGGTGAAACTCGGCCACATTTTCCAAACATGCAACCTTAGGGGTATTCCAAAAGGAACCTCTAGGCTTAATGTAGACTGGGCGTCGCAAGTTACACATGTTTTGGTCACAGGACAAAAAACAACGTGAGCGAAACTAATGGCTGATCAGTAAAAAAACTTCAAGCCGGGAGGCTCATGACGCTTTGACATTGCAACGGTTCTGTAATTTGCGATTCTGGAAAGGATTAGATAATATGCGCCAGTAACCAGTGCGACATCGCGCCCTCTGAGTACACGATCGAAGAAGTCGGACTTAGTCATGTTGATAGTCGTTCTGCCACTTGGGCTCGAGAATTGTACTTAGCGTCTTCAGCACCGAGAGAATCCGATATCAACTACCACTGCTGGATAAGACCGGACTCTGGCCAGCTGGCGCGAGACAACCCCAGGGATATAGATGTTTTCTTCCATATATACTGATGGATCATATTGAAGACGGCAACCAGGGCCAGCACCTGGAAGACTCTGCCCAGGATCTCTTTCAAGACTTCTCTTGGTTAAGAGCTTCCGGCATCGATGAGCTAGCACTTCCCCTGTTTGACGGAACCGATACAAGCGCGCTATGGGATGAAGAATGCGACATAAGTAGCCAGTTGGCTGCTTTCCCTACAGATCGTGGTGTGTTTGGGGATGCGGCCTTCAATATTAGCGACCCAACCCTTGATAGGACACTCGAGCCGCAGAACAACGATACTGAGGAAAGCACTCTCTCTCAGGTAGCCACTCTAGACGATTTTTTCACGAAAACAGGAGCCTCACGTCCACCTAAACCGTGTACATATTGCAGAAAGATGCGGCTTCAGTGCTTCTCCATACGCACCACATCAGTCAACCCCAACCCCGTCTTATCTTGTTCTAGCTGCGTCGCTCTATTCCGCAACTGCAGTCTAGCTGACCAGACCAAACGACCTCCCTCACACTTTGAGACGCCAGGGCCAGTCATTGGCCAGCTTCATGGGGTAAATGAGGACGACGACAGCCCTGTCTCAGATGAGCCTAATGGATGTGCTGCCATGTTTGCGGATGTCCAGGGACGTGGTGCTAGCAGTTTTACCAATGCTGTGAACAACAATAAGAGGGCCAGTTCCCGCTCGGTCCGTAAAACTCTGGTGTTGAGACACTGGCACTCCACCCATCTCGACAATCCATATCCTACGGAAGCTGAGAAAGAGTCTCTTGCGAATCAGTCAGGCATGACCAAGACACAAGTCGTCAACTGGTTCACCAATGCACGCCGTCGACAGCGCTGCTGTGCACGAATTATTCCGAGGCAGCGTCGTTGTCCCCAAGGATCACCAATGCCCCGATCTTCTTTCTCACAATCGAATATGACCCCCCTCGAGCGGTGGCGAAGCTCCCCCCCTGATCAAGAGGCAGCCTCGTCCGCGGCCATCGAAATTGCTCTTGGTCATGCACTCCTTGCCGAGGACAACTCCGAGGCTACTAGTGATGTAGATCATACAGCCGGCATTGCTTCTTCTACCAGCGGCGAGTCTGGCTTCTACTCTCAGTCACAGCTGCTTGACCTGTCGTCAAATTCAGCATCCTCCTGCTACTCGCTCATGTCTAATGACAGCTATCCAGCACTCCCACACTACCCAATACCTAGCATGAATCACGGCGGTAGCAGCAGCATTGACATCAACCCCCCTCCTAAACCGAGAAGACACGCTCGAAATGCGTCAGACTCTGGCTCACACTTGTATCAGTGCACATTTTGTCATACGGGTTTCAAAAAGAAGTCTGACTGGGTGCGCCATGAGCGATCTATCCATCTGCGACATCTTGATTCATGGATCTGTGGACTGCCAATTCCAGAGGGGCAATCATACCAAGTGTGGCGCCTCAACCAGAATCATCCAGAATGCGCCCTGTGCGGTCAAGCTTCGCCTTCCGAAGACCACTTTCAAACTCATGAATTTGCTGCATGTGCTCAACGCACTGTCGAAGAGCGCACTTTTACTCGAAAGGATCATCTGTGGCAGCATTTGAACAAGTTTCACGGTTGCCATAGGTGGGAGGGCTGGACACCCGACCTCAATCTGCTGCACCACAAGAAGGAGACAATTGAATCTCAATGCGGATTTTGCCAGGAGGTGTTGGGCAATTGGAACCGCAGGGTCGAGCATTTAGCGTTACATTTTCGCTCCGGACTGACTATGGGGCAGTGGAAAGGCAGCCCAGGAGTCCATTCGTTTTCTTGAACATTACGTAAATTGGAAATGCACCATAGAATTTAGTCTTGCGCAATGATAACTTAATGCTGCGAGCTCCTTACGCCTGACTAAGAGGCTTAGTGTCAGTTGTCTTCTCTATTTTATTTGTCAATCTCCCACCTCGGTGACTTTTGGGAAAACGGCACTAATTCATCCGACTCAAGGCGGCGCAACTTTAAACAGCTGACCAATAGAAACCAAGCTACCAAACAGAATGTCTCCGTTCCCAGAGACTTTCGCCATGCATTATGGTTTTGAGAGTCGAAGGGAAAAAAATACTGGTAATAACTCTGGCACAGTACTATATACATAAGAGAGTGAAGTAAAGCTGTTTCTTACGTCGTGTGCGCACCAAATCTTCATACCAAACAGGTACAGTGGTCTTGTAGACGAGTGGAGAATGTGCGGAGCGGAAGATCGCACTTCGTTCCGGTGACAAGGCTGACTCTTAGCACTAGCATACCACATAGCGGCACTAAGAATTGGGCCGTGTTTGGGAAAGGCTCCGACGCGATGTATTAGTAGGCTTAGAATCATTGTATCATTGTATCATCACACAGCTCAATTATGGTTGTATAAAAGTCTTCCTCTGTGTAGACCTTCCTCTGTGTAGACTCTTTTTTTTGCCCTCTTGGATTCTCTTGACCTGTTTTATTGTTTTTTCACGCACCACAAATCTTCAAAGTTTCAGTTTCTTTCCGAATCCTTGTATATCGACATAACTTCGCTAAAAACAATCTCTACATAAGTTCTCTGTATATATCGACTACTCTTCCCCCACCATCACCCATTACTCAATGGCCATGAGTGAGCTAAGCACCGCTAAGCTCGCTGGAGAAGCCGACAGAATGCCACGCCTTGAACAAGACGCAACTAAACGCAAATTCGACCGCAGTCCTCGTTTTTGGGCCATTATTGCAACCCTATGCGTAATCGGAATTCTAAGCTCTCTTGAAAACACTGTGGTGACGGCATCGCTACCACTTATTGCCACAAAGCTCAATCTCGGCGAGAACTACATTTGGGTCACCAATGTATTCTTTCTAACGAGGTATTTCAATCTATAAACCTGTAATGAACTATATCCCTACCACTACTTGACTAACCTGTGTCAGTGCTGCTGTGCAGCCTCTCTTCGGCCAGCCGGCCAACATATTTGGCCGCCGCTCGATCACAATGATCATTGTGATATTGTTTACTCTTGGAAGCGGCCTCGCGGGTGGTGCCAATAACGGTACAATGTTGATAGCCGGGCGAGCGATCCAAGGAATGGGAAGCGGTGGCATTAACATGATCGTGGATGTGATCGTGTCAGACTTGGTACCTCTTCGAGAACGCGGAAATTACATGGCATTTGTGCTCGTGGTCTACTTCATTGGGACTGCTGTTGGGCCGTATGTTGGGGGTGCCATAATTCAAAATACATCATGGCGCTGGGTGTTTTATATCAATCTTCCAGTAAGTTTTCGTCATTTAAATTGCACTTGTTTGCCTTCGCTAAAGGATAGGTTGGTGGTATATCGATGGTCATGATCCTGTTGTTCCTGAAAGTCAAATCAAGTAAGGACATGACGCTATCACAGAAGCTCCGTCGCATTGATTATATTGGCAACTTTATTCTGATTGGTTCCACCGTTTCAATACTATACGCTCTCACCTATGGTGGCACTCGATTGCCTTGGTCGTCCGGCCGCATTGTCGCTCCTCTTATCATTGGCCTACTTGGTTTAGTCCTATTCATGGTCTTTGAACATGCTGGGCCGGCGGTTGAGCCCGTGGTGCCGTTGCGATTATTGGCAAACCGAACATCAGCCACAATCTTTGCGATCAAATTTCTCAATTCTGCGCTGCTGTACTGGATGCTCTTCTTTCTCCCAGTATATTTCCAAGCTGTTTTGGGCAGTTCGCCATCCCATGCCGGTGTCCAGCTACTTCCAGCAATTGTCGTCGCGGTGCCAGCCGCCATAATAGCTGTGCTCTTGCTGGCACATTTTGGCAAGTACAAGCCGCTTCACTTGTTCGGATTCGGCGCCGATACGGTTGGCATCGGCTTGTTGACTCTTCTCGGCCCAAATTCGTCCCAAGCAGAGTGGGTCATATTCCAAATGATCACGGCCGCGGGTTCTGGATTCGTGCTCAACACACTACTGCCTGCCTGCCAAACGCCTCTGAAGGAGAAGGATCAAGCTTTTACTACTGCCACATGGTCTTTCGTTCGGTCCTTTGGAAACATTTGGGTGTGGCAATTCCAGCCGCAATTTTTAATAACTATTTCGACCGTCTATCTAGCCGCATTTCAGACCCAACCGTGGCGGCTCGATTTGTACACGGCCGAGCCTACGAGTTAGCCAGTGCAGAATTCATCAGCTCTTTCCCGACTCCTCTCCGCCAAGAGATCATCGGCGTCTACTCTGATAGCCTAAAGTATGTGTGGCGTTGCTCAATTATTTTTTGCCGGAGTTGCCTTTCTTCTTGTTTTCTTCGAACAGCAAGTAAAATTACGCACCGAGCTCGACACCGAATTTGGGTTGGAAATCACGAAGTCGCAAAAGACGGGTACTGAGTCTGTATAAATAAAGAAGGAATTTGGAACGCCAGAGTAGCCCGTATCGCAAGATATAGAGAGCCGGCTAATAGGCAAACTTGCCCTTTCATCAGGTATAACACAATCTTTACTAAGCTGTCCCAATCCAAAGGAATTGCTTTTCATCTGATTGAAGAATCGTGAAACAAACTCCTTCGAATACATTAATGTTTGATGACTGCTTTTTCGGCATCAATAACTTCAACCTGCGTAGTCTGATGTGAACATTCGCATACATATTTTTTGAAGTCTGCCGTTGCAATTCGCTTCTCGAACATCTCGTCAATTTCTTCCAGAGAGCGACCTTTCATTTCAGGGAGCAAAAAGTAGAAAAAGGCTAGAACTCGGTCAGAAGGAGGCGTCATAAGTGAATATGAGTGTAGAGATAGCCACGTACCAAATGCTATGACATTCGAACCTGCCCACAGCCAGCAGTATTTAACCCCCCAGTTAAGAGCCTTTGGGTTGATAAAATACGGCGAGCAAAATGCAGTTAACCCTATATAATATCAGTATCCAGTCTATTAATTATAGAAAATTTTAGACTCTCACAAACAAAAATATAGTCCACAGCAGTCGCAATAGACAGGGTAAGCACGCGATGTCGTGAGCTGACCACTTCAGCGGATATCGGCCAAGTTGCAGCTCCTGAAAAGCCTCCATATATGACTGTGTAGATAACAGAAAATGCAACAAAGTTCTTCGCAGCAGCTTGACTACCAGGTGCAATAGTACCGCCAAGAGCTGCGCCTATCATCGATAGAACGGCTGCTCCTGTAGCAATAAGAACCATGGATCGCCGAGAAAAGAGCCGGTGGCTGCAGTAAATGGCGATGCATGCCCCGACAATACCAGCACATAAGCTGTATATCGACATTTGGAATGGATTTTGGATTCCGGCCTGTTTATAGAAATATGTCTGCACCTGTTAAACCTCGTTTTCTTGCTGTGTGACTGGTTAATTACATACCCCGTAAGAGATAAAGACCCATATTCCGGACGCTGCTCTCGAGGTGATTGTTCCGATGCAGAGGATTGTTCGGCGAAATTCCGATCCTCTAAAAATATCAACCAATGCTACTGACGAAGCAATGGCCTTTTCTTCTTCAATGCCATGGATCATCTCTGAAAGCTCTTCCTGTAGTAGTTCCGGTGAGAGAGAGCTGTTTCGTAAGACAACTAAGGCCTGTTCCGCTTCCTGTATCCGACCTCTTACAAGAAGCCATCTCGGAGATTCTGGAATAAATATTGCCACTATCGACAACAGAAACGGGAAGACGAATAAGCAAGCAAGTCCGATTTGATAGCATCGCTTACCCGGTATGTCTTTCGTCAGAAATGGCACCACCATTCCCAAAACACCACCGACGTTTGTCGTAACACCAAAAATGCCAGAGCATAAGCCTCTGAGATGAGAAGGCGCACATTCGGCAATATAAGCATTGCATATCATAAAGTAAAAGGCATTCGATGCCCCAATTAGAGCTCGGCCAATGCACAATCCAGGTACCGTATTGGTAGCAATTTGGACGGAGAACCCAGCAAAGCCGAGGATAGTCCCGGCCCAAATGCCATAGCGACGACCAAAGTAGCGAGAAAATGGGCCTGTAAACAAGACTCCGAACATTGTTCCGACATTTAGAAACGAGGTGATTAGTTGCTGAATTTTCGGGTCGATATTCCATCCTGAACGAGGGGGTTCTTCTTGATATCCGAATATCTCCAAGAACCCCTTCATTGCCTGAAATGAAGCAATAACGGCCGCGTCAAAGCCATACTGAGCATTCGCAAGGGCTAGGAGGCAGGTGATGAGCATACAACGCTTATTCGCGCTAATGGGCGTGACTCTTGTTTCGTACAACATGGTGTTTTCTCTTCAATTGATTGAGTAGAAAGGGCGAATTTCTGGAGAGATTTCTGATTCCACCCCAATTTTACTCTACGCAGCGTCTGATCAACTTTGTTTTATTCGCTGTTTTTTTTTAACATCTGCCAAATGGATAAATAGCCCCGCGTTCTAGAAGTTCCTTTAGGATTGTGCCGTATATCTAGACACGGGAGCTACTCCTATTTGAACAACAATATTGCCGGCGGCCTATCTGGAACCTGTACCGGGGCGGAAAGCAATTTAAATTAGTGTACAGAGGGTATGAGGACGGCGCTTTGAGAGATCAGAAAGAGTCCACTGCACGTTAGCCTATTATATAAGTGGTTAGACCTGTAAATTGAGATGAACCATGCCTCAAGTTACGGTAATGTGTATGACCATGAATTCAACTTCCTTAGAACTCTCCTAGTTTTATACCATTATCTTGTGTTTACAATATACACGAGACGTAAGAAATGCCAATCCTATTTCCCTTCAACTTCTATTTATTTTTCATGGCTTCAGAATCTACATTATATTATGTGTGTGTGTGTGTGTTGGGGCACCTAATGGAGTGCCATGAACCATTTTCTTCTTAATGGCGAAGTGTGCCTATATCGACCATCTCCCCATTAAGGCATATTAAAGTGCCTAGACCGCATGGCGGAGACCCACTTTATAGTATCCCGTAGTTAATATGGCGGGGTAGGACAACGAAATATCGCAAGGTGCTAGCCTCCTGTTTTGCTATACGTGGGCGAGGGAATTGATAAACCATGCCCCCCCAAAGTGTTATTTCCAGACTGCAATCGCCCCTGTGCTCCAACTACAACCAAGTTTGCTATAAAGTAGAAAAATATTTAGTCTAATATCATGTGATTCTTGCGGTGCGTTAAGTACGACTCTAGGGACCTAAGCATATCTCGGGCGCTACGGGCACAACTGTGAGGAACCTGCACCTTGCAGTAAACGATAACACATTTTTAAGGCACGAATTTGAGCACCGGTGAGAATTTGTAATGGAGCCCTTTAAGTTCAAGCTTGCCAAGAACATAGTCATCTCAGGCTTGAGCAGCATATCATACCCCTCCGCGGCTACCCAGGCACCCAGGTGCTGCCCTCTCATTGTCGGCCTTCACGGTGGCTGCTATTCAAGCACTTATTTTGATGCTACGCCGGCTTATACAGCGAGCATTTTGAGCAGGGCGTTATCTGTTCCCTTTGTTGCTATCGACCGCCCGGGGTATGGGGAGTCTACACCAGTGACACCGATTCCCGAAGACTCCAGCTTTTCCGAAGAATGGGGAGCCCGGCTGCACCAGTTGATACTTCCGAAGCTATGGGCGGAGTTCGGAATCCCTAATTCATGCAGTGGAATAGCCTTGCACTGCCATAGCTTCGGGGCTACTGGTGCCATTGTGGCCGCAGCATTGTGGGCTCAGTCGTCTTCGCCCCCAGCATACCCGCTCTCTTGTCTTATCATCTCTGGCTTTGGGTCACAACTCAAGCCTACTGGCGGTCATGCGCCTCAACCAAACCCGCCCCCATCTCACATTAGCATCCCAGTGGCCTTCAAAGACAGCAAGCTTTTGCTGCCTGGCACTGCTGCCGACGAAGTGTACGCCCAAAGCAATCGCCTCGACCATCCAATGCCATTTTCTGAAATTGCCTCGCTTCGTGGCTCCTGGCTCGCTACGTGGAAACAAAAATGGGGTTGCCATGTTGTCGCTCCCGTCCTTCTTGCTCTTGCTGGCGAGGATCATTACTGGGATGCTACAGCAGAACACCTCGCAGACTTTGCGGCATCATTCCCACGGAGTACAAGGATAGATACCAGCATAGTTGTGGCAGCTCCGCACAATATCGAGCTCAGCTTCTGGGGCCCTGGATGGTATGCTCAGAGCTTTGGTTTTGCTATTCAGAGTTCTGCTTCGATGAGTCTACTTAAATAATATCGTTATCGCCAATAACGGCCTTAGTATCGCAATTTTTGAATAAGCAATATCATGACTCAGTCCCTTTCGGTTCTTTGTTTCTATGTTCGGCTGTCAGACGTACAGGTCTTTAACCCATCTGTCCCTCTTGGGTCGTCTGGGCGGTTTACTTGTCAACCAAAACCTCAGTAGCATCTGTTTTAAGTTTCTCGCTCATGCAATGCCCCCAACGCTACTCGCACTAAAACGGCTTTCCTAGTAGCAATATTTATAAATATCGCAGACACAGCCTCTTTCGTTACTGTCATATTTATTAGGTATAAGTGGTGTTATTGGTTTCCCCTGTAGTTATAATGTTTTAACCCTATCAGGCCGAGAGGGCTATGGTTACACACTTCAGTTAGCACCAAGCTTTCCGCGAAGGTTGTCTCGAACGTCTATGCTGTAAATGTCGGGCTCTCCATCGTACTCGTTCTAGTCTCTGTAGATTTTTTATATCATTGCCGGGGAAACAGTCCTATTTCTATAAAAAAAATAGAAGGAAAAGAAGAAGAATGAATAAACCCCAAAATGTCCCGAGAAATCAAAGTCCCACGATGAACACAACGGTGATTCCTATTTATACCCCAAGTCTATCCTTGTGTTTATACATTTACAATACCAGAACAGCAACAGCTGCGAAGCCCGCTAGCTTAACAGCATCAATACCGCGCGCCAGAGCCACTGCACCAGCTGTGACAGTAGCAGCGCCGGTGTTGGTGGCCGATGCTGAGACATCTACAGTGGTGGTCGCTGACACGAGCGTGGTCGAATTGCCAGATACAGCCGCCGTAGCCGGGCCATCGCAATGCCAATGATCGCCGTGAGGCTCGCAACCCACAGAAGCCGTCGGGCTAGGGGCCAGTGAGCCGGTGCCGGCTTCATCAGTGTGTTTATCTTCATCATCGTGGTCGTAGTCATGAGACGGCGTGGCGGAGGCAGGAGTGGTGGCAGCAGCAGTATCCGTTGTGATGGCAGCTGAGGTCACAGCAGGCCCATCGCAGTGCCAGTGGTCACCATGAGGCTCGCAGCCGACAGAGGCAGTTGGGCTGGGGCCCGGAGTTGCGCTATCTCCCTCGCTCTCACTCTCATGGTCGTGGTCGTGGTCTTCGTCGGTAGGGGTGGATGCAGAAGCGTCAGCAGCAGAGGTGCTCTCCCGAGCGGCGCTGCAGTGCCTGAATGTGTTGGTGTTAGGAGTTCTATTATAACATGTTAACACACCGGAAGAACTCACCAGTGATCACCATGAGGCTTGCAGCCAACAGACTGATTAGGCGAAGGAGCGAGTGTCTGGGATGTCCCAGACTGCGCAGAAGCCAGCGAGGCAGAGCTCAGGAGGATAGCAAAGTAGTGAGCGATCTTCATTGTGTTCTGTTTTTGTACTTTTGTTTGATTTTGTGTGTCTGAACGAATGGACGAGGCAATATAACGGACGGCAGTAAGACGAGGAGGGGAAACGAAGTGTTCGACTGATTGGTTCCTATAAGCAAACCGGGAAGATAGCTCAGCTCTAAAGCTAAATGGCCAGCTGGGTGGTGCATATATATGTATGCAAGTACGTTTCTACAGTCAAACCATGTGTTGTATCGGGGGAAGAGAAACCTGTTTCTGAGACTCTAGTTGCTACGTCGCCACCCGCGGAAGCTTTCATTATACATTGCATAAGGAATACTGACACCCAACAAGGCGGATAGATAGGCTGGTTGGTGATGACAGCATCTTGAAAAAGCTTAACTGCATAGATACCCCCAATGACATGCCTGGGCACATGCATGCACCTGGATGGTATGCCGAGGGCTTGGCATGATAAAAGTATCAATTAATGCCCGTTTCTGTTAATTTTGGCAACGTACCGTGAATGCATTTGAGTATTAAATAGTGAAGGTGGGTTGCCAACAAAACGTGGGATGAGAGTATGACAGACAGAAATACGAACTTTTGCGGATACGTAGTATGCAAAAACAAAGCATCACCACCTTTGAAAAGGAGCACAACTAGAAAACTCTTGGCTTGGGCCATCAAGGTTCTACCAAATTTAAATCGATGCTTCCGTACGCCGTGGTTTGCAGCTTGTGTCTTGGCTGGCTCCATCTTGAGAGCGAATTATCAGACGGGTGGCCGCCGTCAGTATTTATATCTTGGCAAGGCCACCCTCGGCATCTTGGCCAACTTGTCTTTTCCTCCCACGCTCACCCCAAAGACATCCCAAAGCTCCTGCAGCTGACAACGGCTTCTTTCTCGAGACAGCCACCCCATTGCGCAGCATGCCAGCCACTATGAGACGTACGAGAGGTACTTGCATTTTGCGCACAAACGCCACCCAAAGCAATGTGCCTTGACTTTTCGATCGTTTCCAGTTACAGGGCGCAACGCTGAGACTGCAGGTCGCTGAGTTGGACATAATGGCTTCCAGGAATCCTTCGTATTATTGTTCTTGGCCATGAGAACCTTGTCGGATACCACAGGAGGGTGGGCAGCACGAGTGTGTACTGCACAGGCTAGCTGGCAGTTTAACCCCTTCCTTTCAGTTTCTGTTACGCTCAGGTTGGGCGATTCTAAAGGTAAAAAAAAGAAACAAGACACGAAGAGTCAGAAATCCTAGATGACTGAAAATGACCGAAACGATTGCTGGATATAAGAACATTGCTTGCTGTGCGAAAAGAGCCGCAGATTTGCAGATTATATTTCCGTCCTTCGCCGTCGCCACGTTATCCCTCATGTCTTCGCCACAACCAGCGCCACGCAGAGTGCATGCTTCGTGCTTATTCCTTCTGGCCTCAGCACTGCAATTGCAGCTTGGCGATGCTTCGCGCCTGCCAGCATACCGCCGGCAAGCAGAGGCGATGACCGCCACCGCAACAGCCACAACGTCGGCCGCGGAGATGGAGATCACAGCCATCTCAGAATGCCACTTCCACGACACAACCCAGTATGTGCCCTAGTAGGACCGAGATACTTAAGAAGCACTTGCTTCTAACAATATAGATACTGCATGGTTGGCGCTACAGAGTTCCAGATCTCTGGAGTCACCGAAGCCTCTGGAGCTGCGTCGTCGTATACAGACTGCCATAATCATGGATCTGAGATGTGAGTGAACAGTTCAGCGTTCATTTTGATCCTACTGTGGGAATCTAACTGTCAGTGTAGCTGGTGTATGGCACCCAACACAGAGGTGCTCGTTTTGGCGGAAGATGAGACAGCTACTGCGACCACGACGGCAAGTTCGACGACGACCGCAGCTGCAACGACTTTGGCCAGCCTAACTGCCATCTCTGACTGTCACGTTCATGAATCATCGCTGTAAGTTGAACAGTGCACAGATTATCAGCCATATGCTTTTGTAAACGTAAACTGACGGCAATCACAGATTCTGCATGGCTGGCACCGCCGAGTATCATGTCCACGCCACGTTGGCGGGAACTGCCACTTCCAACATTCCGGCACAGTTTACGAGCTGCCACGGCCACGGTTCTGCATCGTAGGTTGTCTCGATGCCAAATCACATCGCGTACTCTTTGATTGATAGCGGCGGCCATGGCTGACCGAACGTTAGATACTGTGTCTCTCCATCCGGTGATGACGTCGAAGTAACCTCGGCGAATGAGAGTACCGACGAAGGCCACGCAGATGAAGACGGAGAATCGTCTTCCACCGGCCAAAGCTGCCATTTCCACGCTGGCGTTGAGTGAGTAGCTCTTCTCCCAGTCCTTGCAGAAATATACCACTAACTAACATGATGAGGCACTGCACCGGTGGTTCGTCCGAGCCATCGGCGACGTCTTGCGCCAGAGTCTCGCGCAACTACAACATCCCCCTGCGTGTTGGCCTTTTGTTTGTGATTTTGGCGACAAGCAGCATTGGTAAGTCTGCACTCTCCAAATTGACAATGTGGAAACTCTTTGAAATGCTGACACACTTCATCAGGCGTCTTTGGACCTATCTTCTTAGCATCCTTTGTTGCCCCCCGGAACATTGTCTTCACTTTATTGAGGCAGTTTGGCACTGGCGTGATCATTTCCACTGCCTTTGTTCATGTGAGTTTTTCTTTTCTTTCTTTCTTTCCTATTTTGTTGTGGCAAGGAATTGCCCGGGCAAACAAACACATAAATGGAATGAGCGGCATGCTAATCAACTTGCAACCACAGCTCTTAACCCACGCCACTCTCATGTTTGAAAGCGAGTGTCTTGGCGAGCTGTCGTATGAGGCGACGTCTACATCGATTCTGATGGCCGGCCTATTCCTCTCCTTTTTGATCGAGTTTGCCGGACACAAGTACCTACAGTGGAAGACGACCAAGGACAGTGAATCCATGCTGCTGCCATCACTCGAGTCGCAAGAGCTCGTACACATTATTGTCTTTGAGTCTGGTGTCATATTCCACTCTGTTAGTACGTTACAACGCTATGATAACCAGCCATGTGTTTATTCAACACATCAGTGCTAACACACTCCCAGTTATTGGTCTGACTCTAGTCGTCTCGGGCGACAGCGCCTTTCTTACCCTCTTTGCCGTCATTGTCTTCCACCAAATGTTTGAAGGCATTGCTCTGGGAGCCAAGATTGCCTCAGTCGGCCACGAAAGGACGGGCAGCGGCAGCTCCTCCAACCTGCCACCGTCTGTCGCCAACACCAACAGCAACGGCAATGGCGGCCAAGAACCGGGACAAGAGGTCAAGGCCACAGCGGGCACGCCTCTGCCCATGTTCAAGAAGCTGATCCTTGCAACTGCGTTTGCACTCGTGACGCCCGTTGGCATGGCTATTGGCATTGGCGTGCTGCACAAGTTCAACGGCAACGACCCGTCGACTATTGTGGCCATCGGCACGCTAGATGCGCTGTCAGCCGGTATCCTAGTGTGGGTGGGTGTGGTAGAGATGTGGGCGCGCGACTGGACCGGCCACGGCGAAATGGCCCATGCGAGCGCTGTCAAGACGTTGCTAGGCTTGGCTTCCATGATTAGTGGCCTGGCCCTAATGAGTCTGCTTGGGAAGTGGGCTTGATTTTGGTTGGTTGTTGTTTTCGACTCTTCAGAACACGTTTGGGGTGCAAAGACTCCTAGGAGCCCTGTCTTGTCCGCAATGGCCTTGGTGGACGGAAACAGTAATGCAGCCAAAATAATAGTTTAACCGTGTATCTATTACAGTACGTGACATTTGTTTTGTAAAGTTTAGACCAAATACGAAGTATCTAAAACAATTAGGTGCAGTATTCACAGTCGCAACTCCGTTTAAATCGATCACGCCAGTGCCAAATCTAATCCTAAACTCGACGAGATGGTTTGACATTTTCATAGGATACATTCATCCGTAATCGAATCAAACCTGTTTCAGAACTTCTTCAACTGCGGCCCTCATCTGGAGCTCGAAAGTTTGGAAAAACTCCAATGCTGTACGAATTCCCTTGACCGTTGCAGGATCCTCTGCAATCGCCTTCTCTAGGGCAGCTCCATTATCGGCGAGATAGTCAACATCTGTCGGCGGAAGCTTGCTGTCCCAGTTAGGGCCGGAAATTGGATCAATTGAGATCAGATGAGCAACACGCGATGATGGCGTCACTATCTGTTTCTTAGAATCAGCGCCAGGTGGGGGGTTTGCTCTGGCATCCAAGAGGGATAGTTCTAAGAGAATGTTCTCGGGTAGCGTTGCGTGTTCGCATCCAAACTCGCCCATAGCCATGGCCTCTTTTGGTGACAAAAAGCTGGATAGTTTCGTGTCAGTCACGTTGTGTTAAGGTAGGCATATACGCGAAGAGAGAAGCAGCATCACGCACCTAGCAGGCTTGAGAAGGGGTTGCTTCTCTCCAGTTTCTTCCCGAAGACGCTTGTACACCTCCATAATTTGAACAATTCGAGGAGACATGGGATGTTGAAGAGCGGGGTCCTCTACATTAGGCCATTCAGATCGATCTGTATGGTACCAAATGACTGCATCGATCCTTTAGTATCCACACGCACAGGATCAGGCTGGGGGGGCTGTACACACAGTTGAAGTAAGGGCTGATGGACAGGCATCTAGCCTGGCTAGCCGCAATTGCCTGTACAACAGAGAACAAGGACGTCCCAAGAGTTCGGATACCTTCTTTAAGAAGTATCGGAGCGGCATTCAGTGCAGGACCAGTGGCGGGAATCTTGATGCAGATACGGTCCTTTGTAATGCCGACTTTCTCAAACTCCCGAGCGTATGAGCGGGCGTGGGCCACCACCTTTTCGGTATCGTAGGCATGAAAGGCTGAGGTTTGCAGAAGCACACGGCCCTGGAGATTTTCGATGTTCGCCGCACACAGAAGAGCGCTCTATTGTATCGAGTTAGTTGTCACGAAATGATTGTTGTCAAGTTTGGAGTGATAGCCTACCATACGGTCAACAATAACCTCCCACCCTTCATCCTTGCCTTCTTTAACCGTCTTCACGAACAAATCACGGTTCTCTGGAGCTATCATCTGCTTGTAAACTATGCCCTGGTTGCTTGTCATGTCATGAGGTTGGAATGGTAGGAACCTTTTTGCCTCCTCTGGGCTCATGCAATCGATGTCGATATTCACTGGAAAGAATCAATGTTAGTAAAGCATATACCACAGTTCGAGGGTTTGTATCGCTTACGCTGCCCCTGCAGCTGATCAAGCCATGTGACAGTTGCCATTTCGGTGACTGCAAAGTACTTCAACCTTGAAGATGTTGCCGCTATCTCTGTATGTTGAACAAATGACACGACTAAACCGAGACGTGATATATATACATAAGTTATTCATATTCGTCTCCGCGATCGCCCAGCGGAGCTACCCCATCTAGAACAAGGGCCGTCTTTGTGCCGAGACCTAGTCAGGGTCACAAGGCTCTCCAACTGGAGCTACGCTAATGCGTGGACTGTAGAGCTTCCTACCCACTAGGTAAAGTCTAATTGGACGAAATGAGCTTCCCCTCACATCTGTCCATATTAGCCGTTACTTTGCTGTGGCACTGCTTGTCAAGGGACCAATCACAATAATTCTCTCTTGGAGCCAGACTCACCGAATGTGGCAGCTGGCATCCCTTGTGGCGTATTTACGAAGCCCTTGCACCCACAAAAATGTGCTGTGGAACAGTATGTGTTGTGGTACGCTAGACTCGGCGTAAGATTATGGACAAAGGACACAGAACAGGCACATTCGCCGGATTAGGAAGTTCCTCATTTTTGGTCGTGGCAATAGGATCGAAGGAGAAACCTTGTCTAAGAAAGGGTATGGTTTGTATTCACTGCTATGGGTCATCACTGGCTGTATCAAGAAAGGCCCATTGGCATAGAATTGGTGAGAGTAACGACTAGTCAAAGTCCATGGCCATTCGTCTTAGAAGACACTAATACCACCATCAATCAAAATATCCGCCCCAGTTATGTAGCTCCCAGCGTTGCTTGAAAGCAGAATGATTGCACCTGTCAGCTCCTCGGCCTGGCCCATTCGCCCAAAAGGGGTTCTCTCCGCCCATACTTTTTTGTGATTCTCGAGTCCTGCCCCTTCATTGAGAATCGTGTCCATATAGCCCGGGCTGATTGAGTTGACACGAATCCCATGGACTGCCCACTCGGCGGCCAGTGAACTTTTCATGGAGATAATGGCAGCTTTGGCCGCATTGTAATGAACCTGCGGCTGGGGGAAGTTGACAGTGTGGCCCGATATGCTTGATGTGAAGAGAATGCTGCCGCCTTTTACTCCCTTCTGAACCATAGCTGTGGCTGCTGCTTGGGCGACTAAAAATGAGCCGGTGGTGTTGACATCCAGCATTTTCTTCCAGTTATCTGCCGAA
The DNA here is from genome assembly GCA_001513895.1 of Graphilbum fragrans. Classification (NCBI taxonomy): domain Eukaryota; kingdom Fungi; phylum Ascomycota; class Sordariomycetes; order Ophiostomatales; family Ophiostomataceae; genus Graphilbum; species Graphilbum fragrans. The sequence goes on from LLKO01000016.1 coordinate 617,677, forward strand.
ATGTCTAATGCATGTGCAGCAAAGGCAATTCCAGCAAAGCACAAACACAAGTTAATAGGACCAAGATCTTCCCCAGCTTTAGCAACAGCATTGGAAACCGCCTTAGCATCGGTCACATCGACTTTGGTGAAACTAATGGTGGCTTGTGGGAAGTCTGCTCGAAGACTGTCGACGACCTTCTGGCCAACCTCTGAATAAAGATCGAATATGGCCAGACCTTGTAGGCCATGTTCCAGCAAAGCTCGGCAGGCAACGGAGCCAATATCACCAGCACCTCCGGTAGCAATTGCATTCCCACTAACAGCAAATCTAGATATGGCTCGCTGAGTGGGGTTACCAGTGCTTGAGCTTTTATCAGGAGGCGCAGTCTTGGAGGAAGTCGACCCGTCACTGAGAGTCATAGACGGCGTCACCCGGAATCGAAGTTGAGATCGGTCAACAGACATTTTGGCCAGATATGATGCGTATGTTATTGATGGCGATTTGGGAAGCTTGGGAAGTTTGAGGCTTGCAATGAAAGAATGAGTTTCTGGATGCGAGTTGGTTAGAGGGGAAGGTATTAAAGAATAAAATAATGAAGGCTTCGCTTGCATTAAAATCTTATGGACTTACAAGACACCCAGCTCCAATTATGGTGCTTACTAGTGCAGCGGGGAAACGTGTTGGAGCGGACGCGGAGCTTCCCAGAAAGTCATGACACACGACACAAGCCGGAGCTTTCTACTTAGTAAAAAGCAGCGTATGACCCTCTTAATGTGAGTTGCAATCTCTACAGTGTATAAATATAAGCTACAAACATGCATGCAGTACTTCTTCAGTGATGACAGCGGTGTTTTATCAATTTTCCCGCTCATCAGTACAAAGGCAGAGAGTATGCGCGAATTTACAAGCCTAATCTGCTGGCTGCTTCTCGGAAGCCGTCCTCGCCCTGTCCTATCCACAGATCCACCCAGCCCTTTGCAGCGACATGCCGCTCGTCTTCTACTGACCAGGCCTCTTCCCGCAGGCGTTCAACGTATATCGTCTTGAAGCCAAGGTCCCTAGCAGCCTGAAGGTCGTTGAGGTGAGCTGCTACCATGGCAATTTCTGATGGCTGTAAGCCGAGTTTTTCTGCGGCACCTAGATATACGGCTGGATTTGGCTTGTAGGCGTGAAAGTCTTCCGCAGAGATGATCCTAGCAAATCCCAATCTTCCAAATCTGTTGAGGTCTTGCAGTAGAGACTGGTTTCCGTTGGAGAGTGTGGCTGTGATGTATCGTGTTCCCAGCTGGTGGATGCCTTCGGCGGAGTCGGGCCACGGGATCAGTCGATGCCACACCAAACTCAAGGCTCTTATCTCAGGCTCCGTAAAGAGGTCGGTAAGGTGCCATTGTGCAAGCTGCTCAGCCAGGCTATCGTAGTGGTGTGTATCGATATCTTTCCACGGTGTCATTCCTGGCACGAAGCTCCGCGTAAACTTGCTGTATGATGATCGCCACTCCTGTGCAAACGCAGCCAGGCCCTTATCGGTGAGGGCTGTTGCGCGTTGTTGGATGTCTGCTGGCAGCGACTGAAAGTCAGAGGAGCGTTTCTTTTTTTGAACGGCTTCTTGAAGAGCAGATTCAACAGAAGACCGCCAGTCGACGACCGTGCCGAAGACGTCGAACGTCAGGGCTTTGATCTGCCCAAGTGGCGCTGCAGAAGTAGACATGGGAAAACGGTGTAGAATCAACAAGAACACGGGGATTGTGCGCAGGTGAACTGGTTATGGTTGTTCGTTCTTAAGGGAGGCTGTGCGGGGAAGAGAATTGCGTCAGGTATTAGCTGCATATCAAAAGGCACTTCTGGCGCCCTGCGCGGCTTCCTTGTTGCCGAACTAGTCCCCGGACCAACCCGCCAAACTCGGTTGATTGCAAATTTCAAGCATCTCTGTGCAGAGACTCTCAATTGTTTCTGCATACCGTCGTAGGTGTTCATCGTCAGGCCAAAACAGACAGAATAGAAACTGCAGGCAGTGATCGAGAGCCACATCAATATCTAAGCGGCTTAGGCACCATTCATGGTGCCAGAGTAATTGCGATGCACAAGCACATCCATCGCAGTTTTCGCTTAGAACTACGTCGTGTTGTAAGGAATTGTTGCATTTATATTGATATCTAGTCAGATTTTTCAATGGAAAGATGAAGCAATATGCATGATAAACTGTGGTATCGCAATTTATTACTTATAGCACACACTATTCATTTAGTAGTCGACTGCCAGTAGCCACACAACAGTGCAAAAACATATAAATGCACCATGTTGGTTCCATAGTACAAATGTTAAAATGATTTTATCTTCTCGTGCACTCCCGGTATTTCATCACTTAAGCCTTGGATGTATCGACCAGCCCAGCTCCCTGCCGTAGCAGCTTGAAGGTCAGATCGGCCTGCTCTTTGATGTTCCCAAGAGGTGCAATGGGCTTGAGGGTATGCTCGCGGCCAAGAGCCATGACGAAGCGAGGCTCCAGGTAGGCAGCAACATCGTCGAGGGGGTTGCCGGCAAAGGCGACAAGGTCAGCGGCCAAGCCAGGGGCAAGGCGACCCGTCTCCTGGGCAAGACCGCATAGCTCGGCAGCGTCCTCGGTGGCCGCAGCAATGATTTCACGCGGCGTGTAGCCAGCGTCAGCATAGACAGAGAGGCCGTCGGCGTACCGCTCAAAGCGGCAGAGGCCAATTCCAGCGTCGGTGCCGGCAACGAGACGAATGCCGGCCGCACGCATCTTGCGCAGGTTGTCGACGATGGCGTCGCGGGAATCCCAGGGGCAGAAATAGCACTGGGAGATGCAGGCGGTGTTCATAGTGGGACAGACGGCAATGTTCTTGTCGACAAGCTTCTGGGCGACGACAGGGTCGAAGATGGCGCGGCCATCGGCATTGATCCAAGCACAGTGCTCGATACAGTCGAAGTTGGCATCCGCGGCGCGGTCGATGCCCTGTGTCCCGGTGGCATGAGTTGTGACGGGCAGACCGTGGCGCGTTGCTTCGTCCCGGATAGCGGCCATCTCGTCAGGTGTGAAACGGGCTTGGCTAGGATGAGAGCCAGCGGTCATGAAGCCACCGGTCGCCATCACCTTGATCAAATCGGCTCCTTCAGCAGCTCGCTTGCGCACTTCGGCGCGAACGCCCTCTACGCCCTGGCAGATGCCACCCATGGCAGCACAGTGGCCGCCGGGAACGGTGAGGGGGGCGTTGGCACACTGCAGGCGAGGCCCGGGGATTTCGCCTCGGGCAATGCGGCCCCGTGTGGTAATGGCGTTCATCCGGACGCAGCCGAGGTCGCGCGCAGTGGTGACGCCGGCATCGAGCAGCAGCGATGCGTGTTTGGCCATCAAAGCAAGTAGATCATCGTCACCGAGGTCGTTGTGGACGCTCGTGGACACGCCATCGGGATTCTGTTGGAGGTGAAGCTGCAAAAGTTAGGACTAGTTTGGCTCGTCACGTTGTGGCTTTCCCCGAGATACTGTCCCTCTTTGTCCTGCAACTTACATGGCAGTCAAACAGACCGGGCATGAGAATCACATTGCCGAGATCCCGCACCACCGCGTCTCCATACGTCTGTGCCATCTCGGCCCAAGCCCCGACAGCCTCGATGCGGTCCCCCTTGACGGCCACAGCACCATCGGCGATCACGGCAGCCTTGCTGCTGGGGAGCACGCGAGCAGCACGGAACACAGTCGTCATTTTGGCAGGTGGCTACCGAGCAGAAGGAACAAGCTACTGGGTCCGGGGCCCTGTCAGGCCAGCCCTGGCATTAAAGCAGACGCTGGGAAAGACTTCCGGGCGGACCCCGGGCCGCTAAGTGGAGCCTTCTCCCGGCTTGGAAGCAAGGAGTCCCCGACATCCCGCTGAAGAGTTACTAGTAAAGACCGCCACGCCAATATTGCGTACCATGGAAAGCTAGCGGGCAATGAACGATAACTGACACACAGTCGGCCGGCTACCGATGCTTGCCGGCACTGCTCATACCCATTCCTCTTATTCATTTGTCAGTTATCTTGCCTCCTCCGCTCGGTGGTGATAAGGTGCTCTCTAAATCCTTTAGCGCTCACAACCCCCGAGCAGCTGCCAGTGGGCCCTGTGATTCAGCTTAACCCCCCTTTGCCTTACCTAATAGCGCCTCATGCAGGCACATAAAGCGACCAGCAGCCCACCACCCCTCACCCCTCTTTCCGATTTCTGCGAGCGACGACACGCATGGCTGCGCCAAGCTGTGCCGAACGGCCGGCGTTCAGCTCCTGTAGCAGCTTACGCAAGCTGACAACCATCAGCTTAGGGGGCTCCGGCCAAGGCGCGTGCCTTCTTGTTCCATGTGGCGGCGGCGCTCGACACAGTCGCCAATAGGCAGCAAGCATCGGATCTGCAGAAAAGTGGCAGCAAGTGGTGGTACGGAGTAACTACTCATACAGCGAATGTGGCAGCCAAATTAGACTAAATAAACAATCCAACCCGGCCGATGCCGCCAAAACGCCGCGTCTCTCCTTTTTCCATTCTGCTCGTGCGACATTGTTTGACTTGTTTTACTGTGAATTGCACCGGATTCCGCTGGGCCATTGACTGCTCGTATTCCTCTAGGCTTCTCTGTATTGCTCTGCATTCTCTATATTGCTCTGTTTCCCCTAATTTCTTTTGGCCGGTTCACGCAATGCAAAACATCTTCCGCAAGGTCGAGCAGGGCATCGGCGGCCTCTTTGACGGCGAGGAGCACTCCCACACTCACAACGGCTCTGCTTGCAGCGGCCACCACCCCGACGAGCACAATACCAACCGCTTCCAGTCGTTTGCGCCCCAGACCATTGGCCATGCCAAGTGGTATGTCGATGGCTGCTCCTACTTCTGGGCTGTCTCTGAAGCCCTCGAGCGTATGTCCAAGCCGTGTTTCCCCCGACTGCCTTTGTCGTGAATCCTGGTCTCACTAAATAGGCGCCTTAAGTTTCATCTACATCCTCGACTGGTGGCTGAGCCCTGAGCTGTACCTCCGTCGCCCACCATCGCAGAATGAGCAGTATCGCCTCGACAATATGCTCAAAGCAGCAGCGGAGCGTGGAGTCCAGGTCCGCATCATTGTTTACAAGGAGGTGCCACAGGCCCTGACATGTCAGTAGTGTCCCCCGCAAGTGCTGTTGTTTCTGTCGCTTCTCTACTAACACGTGCAGTGAACTCGGCTGTATGTTAATCTAGAATAGAACAGGCTGTCGCCAGGACTCTTGCTCGTACGTCTCATGCTCACATATAATAGCACACGAAACACGCCCTTGAGGCTCTTCACCCCAATATCCGAGTCTTCCGCCATCCGGACCACCTTCCTAGTGGCCATGACTTCCAGGCCGATGTCCAGTCTGCCTTCCAGAATCTCACCCTGCGCACGTTTGACCTTGCCAAGCTCGGCAAGGACACCATCAAGACGATTTATGGCACCAGCGATGACGTGGTGCTGTATTGGGCGCACCATGAGAAGCTCTGCCTTATTGACGACCACCTTGCATTCATGGGCGGTTTGGATCTTTGTATGTTGCGCCTGTCAACGTACTAGCACACAAGAGACTAACAATGACACAGGCTTTGGCCGTTGGGATACCAATAGTGAGCTATTATCATAGTCCCTAGGATGACGTCCGCAAAATACTGACAGCATAGGCCACCCTATTGCCGATGCCCACCCTGGCAATCTAGACGCCATTCTCTTCCCCGGCCAGGACTACAACAATGCCCGAGTCTATGACTTTGAGGACGTCGACAAGTGGGAGAACAACAAGCGTGAGTGCCCTCTTCAGTTGTAATCTTGCAAGACTAACAAGTACAGTGGATCGTACCAAGAGCTCTCGTATGGGCTGGTCGGATGTCAGTATCAGCTTGAAAGGCCATGCTGTCACCAGCCTTGTCAGCCACTTCATTGACAGATGGTGAGCCAGTCTCCCATATCCCCTGACGCTGTTCAGTTCCTCTAATAGCCCTAGGAACTTCATCTTCGACCACAAGTATGTCACGCGTGGCGAAGACTACCAGAGAATGGAGCTCCCTACGATGCTGCACCATGTTCCCGACAGCTTCCTTGGCTCCGGACGTGAGATCTACGAAGGCGGCCAGCGCTTCATCGGCAGCATGCAGCACCACCTCAGCCACGGCATGGGCCGATTCCTGGGTGGCAGCGACGACGACGAGGGCCGCGGCCACCGCCGCAAGCCGTCGTCTGAGAACAGTCTCAACATCCAGATCACTCGTAGCTGCACGGAATGGTCGGCTGGCCACAAGACCGAGCACTCTGTCGCCAACGCCTACATCTCGGCCATCGCTAATGCCGAACACTTTGTCTACATCGAGAACCAGTTCTTCATCACCGCCACCTCCGACGAGCAGCATCCAGTGGGCAATAAGATTGGCCGTGCTATCGTCGACCGCGTTACCCGAGCCCATCAGGAGGGCGACACCACCTTCTCTATTATTGTCTGCATCCCGGCCGTTCCGGGCTTTGCTGGCGATCTACACTCCGACGGTGCTCTCGGAACGCGTGCTATCATGGAATACCAATACAATAGCATCAACCGTGGCGGCCACAGCATCTACGAGTCGCTCCAGGCTGCCGGCATCGAAGATCCCTCCCACTATGTGCGCTTCTACAACCTGCGCAACTACGACCGCATCAACACGGCCTCTGGCCTCATGGGCCGTGCCGAGGAGGCTAGCGGTGTGACCTACGAAGCCGCTCGCCGTGAGTTTGACGATGCCGTCGAGTCTGGCTACGACGGCTACAGCCGCAATGATGATACCTCGGGTGCTCAGCTCGGCGAAAACTACCGCCGCTACCAGGCTGCTGCCGCCGAGACGGCGCGGGATCACCCTGACGCTGTGGCTACACGGGACTCTGTATCTGCCTGCTATATGGACGGCGGGCCTGATATCAGCAAGAGTGTGTGGGATCCAGATGCAGACGGCGTTCCGAACTCCGGCGAGTCTGAACTGGCTGCCTATGTCAGCGAGGAGCTCTACATCCACACCAAAGTGCTCATTGCCGACGATCGCCTGGTGATTTGTGGCAGTGCCAACCTCAATGACCGCTCTCAGCTCGGCACCCACGACTCTGAGATTGCGGCTATCATCGAGGACCCCAACCACCCCATCGAGACCACCATGAACGGTAAACGCTATGTAGTTGGTGCTTTTCCGGCCAGTCTGCGCCGCCAGCTCTTCCGCAAGCATCTTGGCCTCCTCCCCAATCAGCGTTGGGACAAGCCCACCGATAATGTGAGTGGTGCAAAAGAACAGACTCCCGCGTCTAGAGAGAGTGTGTGTGCGTGCATGGTTGATTCTAACCGTTCAGTTCCTCCCCATCACTATGGCCCCCAACGACTACGACTGGGGCAGCCCGTCTGACAGCCTCGTGGCTGATCCGCTCAGCGCCAACTTCCGCCGTCTTTGGACGACTACCGCCCGCTGCAACACGGACGTCTTCGACGATGTGTTCCACTGTGTGCCCTCGGACCGTGTGCGCAACTGGGACGAATACAATACGTACTTCTCGCAGCACTTTGTCCTGCCCAGCAACGACCCAGAAAACGGCGACAAAGGCAAGGACAAGGACAAGGACAAGGACCATGTCGACGCCAAGGAGGAGGACAATGCCAACAAGGCGCCCTACGGCCACGTCGTGCCGAACTATCCCGGAGGCATCAGCGCGGTCAAGGCACGCCTCGCCGAAGTGCACGGTAACCTAGTCGAGATGCCGCTCAACTTCCTCATCGAGGTCAAGGACTTGGCCAAGGAGGGTCTGACGCTCAACAGCTTGACGGACGAGCTGTACACGTAAAGGGCGAGAAGCGGAGGCTGTTGCTGTTCTGTCCTTTCTGGTTTCTGGTTTATGTGATGGATTCCCAATGTAGTTGGTCTATTTACTTGAAATTGAATATTGTGTCAGCAAATTTTGTAGAACCGACTTTGATTATTTGCTTGCATGCATCTACCGAAAACCGGACGGCGTCGGTGTATCCCCCCAGAGAACAGAGCATATACACTACAGCCTTAAGACGAGTAGGGAAACATCCATACCATGAAAGCCACAGGTGGTCTAATCAGCCATACAGAAAAGCATAATATACACAGAAAGTAGGATCCTTCTCTCGGCTGTTTCCCGTGGGAATGTATAGGCCAGCAGAAATAGCAACATGAAAGACATAGGAACAAGACAAAACGACAGCCGGACTCCTTGGCAGGACAAAAACAGAAACAATGCAAACGCAAGCAGCAATAAAATAGAACAGAAACGGCTAGCGCAACATGTATGTGTGTGTGTGTGTGTGTGTATGAACGTGAGGCATGAAACAGCATCCTCCTCCCGGCCTTCTCTACTCCGCATTATAAACCAATTGCCTCTCTACTTTCGCTTTCTTCGAGTTTTCGTTCTTTTTTCTCGCTTGCGTTCAGTCCACCTTGCCGTTCGTGTTGACGCCGCCGCCAACAACGCTGCTCAAGGTCGGCAGCTTAAAGTCCTTCATGCTGACGCCCTCGTCGAGCCGGAAGTGGCCGAGGCCGCCGTTGCGCCGCAGCCGGCCGCGGAACCACGAGGCGGCGCCGAGCGACATGCCGAGCACGCAGCCAATGGACAGGTAGGGGTGCTCGGAGAAGGTCATGCGGATGTCGAAGAAAACCTTTTCGATGGCCGAGATGGTCAACTTGGGCTTGATCTTGGGCGGCGACGCCGTCACCTTGTTGAGAGTCTCGAGAATCGACGTCCGCGACGGCAGGATCGGGTTGCCCGTGATGGTCTGGTCCCAGTACCTCCGGTTCTAGTTTGTTAGCATGAACAGCACGTCGCGACTTGTGTCACTTGAAGAGTAAAACAGCACTCACATCCTCGTCGTTGATGATGACGCGCTCGCCGTCCTTGGCATCGATGCCGTACGTCGTGCGCACCCAGCGCTGCCAGAACACGCCGTCCACCCACGCAAAGGCTACCTCCTTCTTGTCGGCCCGGTCCATGTTGACGTGGATGCTCTTGGCCGCCCGCAGCGCGCGTTGGTCGTTGCGGTCCTCGGCCTCCTCGATGCGCAACTGCTTGGCATCGCGCAGCTCCTGCCGCTCGAGCTGGAACAGCTGGATCTGCTTGTCCATCCACTCGCTGGCAGCGCTCTTCATCTCGCGGATGGCGCCCGCAAAGCCTTCCTGGTCCTCGCGCTTCAAGATGCCTAGCACCACGATCTTGCCGTCCATGATCTCACGCGCGTTCGAGGCTGTCAGCTCCGGCACAATTGGCTGCCACACAGACCGCATCCAGTTCAGTACACGGTGCGTGTCACGCATCTCGTGCGGCGTCAGCGGCGGGTAGTACGTCGGACGAGTTTCGCGCGACACCACCAACCGGGGCCAGGTTGTGATCTTGAACCGGTCGTACAGATCCGGGTCATCCGTCTTGACTAGGCGTGCGTGTCCGATGAGGCTGAGCGGCAGCCGCTCCAGCGCCATAAAGTCCTCGCTCGTCGTGGCAAAGTCGTAGAAGTACAGGAATATCACCTCCTCCTTCTCCTCGAGCGCCGCAAATTCCTCGGCGTTGACGTCGCGCACGCCGCCGCAGATGTCAATGGCCTTCTCGGCATACTGCACAAAGTCGCCGAGACCCCGCAGACCGTCGTACTCGACGCGCTCGCCGCCGCGGAAGAAGAGAATGGTTGGGTAGCCCTGCAGCTTGACGTCCTTGCACAGCCGCGATTCCTTGTCGCAGTTGACCTCGCCAATGTTGAGCTTGCCCTTCATCTCCTTGGAAAGCTGCTCCCAGGTCGGCGCCAGAGCCTGGCAATGGTGGCACCACGGCGCATAGAACTTGATGAACCACGGGTCCTGGGTTGTCGTGACCAGCTTCTGGAACGTCTCGGCCGTGAGCGACACGGAGCTGCCGGTCAGGTTGGGCGTAACGATCGGCTTCGGAGGGCCCTTGTACACGGCAGCTGCCGAAACGACTTTCTTAGTCGTCTTGTCGCCACCCTTGGCGGTGTTGCCCGACTTGATCACGGTGTCCTCTGTAGCTGGTTCCTTGGAGCTCTTCCCGGAAACTTCTTTTATTTCCTTAGTATCCTCCTTGACCAGCTTGGCGTCCTTGGACCCCGCTGCAGCTTTGTCGGCTTCTTTGGTGTCCTTAGAGTCCTTGGCGTCCTTGGTATCCTTCTTTTCTGCTTCCTTGCCAGCCTTTTCTTTGGAATCGGCGGTAGGAACTCGGCTCGTTGCCTTGTCGGCGGGCAAAAACGTGGGCCGTGTTCTAGTGTTGGGGTAGGCCTTGTCCAGGACATTCTCAATAGCATTGGAGAGCGTAGTGATGTTCTTAACACCACGCAAGTTCACCACTTCCTTGGCGTCCTGGAAGAGGAAGGTTGTCGGGTACGACTTGACTTGCAGAATGCTGCAGAGATCGAAGAATGCGATACAGTTCACCGTTGCAAACGTGAAGTTGTAGTGTTCTGAAAAGGTAGCCGGCACGGACTCGCCGGGCGCCTGCTCGGTATAGTAGAGCTCGTACGTCGTTTGGTAGGCCGGCGCAAAATGTGTGCAATGAGGGCAGTATGGACTAGGAAGAGCAGAGTCAGCAATGGAGTCGATCGAAGCACGTGCGTCTTTCTTGCAGAGAAAACCCACCTGAAGGCCTTAACCATCAGAAACTTTGTGTGATTCCGCACTAGGTCAAAGTTCTTTGGCGTCAACTCGGCCAATGGAGGCACGGTGATGCCATCGAATGTGGTGGGTTGTGGCGGCTTATCAGCAGCATTCGCTGTCGAAGCACCCATCATTGTGACGCCCATGAGCGACGCGAGCGAGAAGAGCCTCATTGTGGCGGTTGAAGCCGTTGTGCCGGCAGGCAGATGAATATTCGATACAGCGCAATAGCGATTGTGTTCACGATGCTTTCGCCGTCAGGGGTTGAGCAAGACCAAGAACCAAGAAAAGGCCGGAAACGAAGGACAAAATTCGTCGTGCCGCAGGCTGCAGACCCAATTAGACCGTCAGGGGATCCGGACAATCTTGCTGCCTCCTTGTCCGCACTGCATCGATGGCGCGTTCGCGGAATCTGCTGTCGATAAAGGAGCGGCAAGGAGAACAGAACGCAATCCGGAGTCGTGGGAGAGACAAAATCAGTCAGGAGACGGGTTGGCGAACGATGTCGCGGACAAGGGAGGGAGGAATCGAGACCAGGGGGGTGCGGCAGAGTCGAGGAGGAGGCGTAGATGAGAAAATTAAACCGAGTAACGACCTAAAGGGAAACCCAAAGAAACGAAGAAAAGCGAATGGGAGCAAGAAGAAAAAAAAGGAGCGAAAGGCCGAAGCGCAGTCAGTATCACAGCTTTGCGATACAAAGCGGAAGCAAAACTGGATCGGGAGGAAAAGAAAGCTGGCAGGCCCAAAAAAAAAGCGCGACCCGAAATACAGTACAAATGTTGCACGACGCAGCTCCAACGGTTCTATTTGCTGGTGCTGGAGAAAAAGGAAATGCTGTCCTGGCGTCGCTTCTGTCGCTCTCTTTGTTTCGTCCAAATCAGGGAGACGGCCACTTTGGCCTTGCTTCCAGGGGCTTTGCGTGTCCTTAGGGTATTGCAGCCAATCAGCGCGACGCTCTTGAGCGTTAGCACGGGACTCGCATTTAGCGTAATTTGGCGTGCATAGAGCAGTCCACCCGCAACGCCACGGTCTAGGCCGTTGACTAATGTTAGTAACAGACGCACATCTAGAAACGGCAGGACTTGGCCCTGTCAAACGTGCCAAACGGCTCTGGGCGCTTCGAACTACTGGTCTTGGTTCTGCAGCGGGAGACTGTTGGCTGGAAGAGGGCCACCCTGAATCCGCTGCTGACATGACAACCCACGAACGACACCTTATGGATAACGGAAGCAAAAGCGACATATCGAGCAGAAGATGGAGGGCGGCGCATCGCTGAAACGGCAGCACGATGCGCCTGAAAGTCCATCAAGTGCAGGCAGCGATGGGAATGGCAGCTGTTTTCCGCTAGGGTCTGGTTTTGCTCCGATCAGTCCGCCTCAGAAGAAGAGAAGGCATGAAGCTAGCACAGGACCATTGCCGGAGGCAGCGTCGAAGTCGGCGACAGCGTCGACGATAGACAGCCCAGATGGGGCTCAAAAGCCGCAACGAAGGCTGTTCAAGAGCCCTATTCAGCTGACTGCCATCCGAGATCTCCCTGCAAGTGCCAACGTGGACACTGTCACTCTTCGCGATGTGTTTGGAGATCCCCGTCTCGAGGAGTGCTGGGAATTCAACTTCTTGCACGACGTGGATTTTCTCATGTCAGGGCTGCACCAGGATGTGCGTTCTTCGGCCCACATCCACCTTGTCCATGGCTTCTGGCAGCGGGAAGACGGCCGGAGAGCACTGCTGGAAGAAGACGCGGCGCGATACTCCAACGTCAGGCTGCACACGGCTCCCATGCCGGAAATGTTTGGCACGCACCACTCCAAGATGGCTGTCTTGTTCCGCAATGACGGCACGAGCCAAGTGGTCATTCACACGGCTAACATGATTCACCACGATTGGTCCAACATGACCCAGGGCATCTGGCGCTCGCCTCTGCTTCCGCTGCTGGCAGACGAGGCGTGTGGCGAGCCCGAGACAGAAAGAGATGCTGCGTCCCGTCTACCTGGTAGCGGCCATCGCTTCAAAGCAGACCTCCTCAACTACCTACGCGCGTACAACACACGTCGGCCAATCTGCCAGCCTCTCGTGGACAGGCTTTCGCGCTACGACTTTTCGGCAGTGCGAGCGGCCTTGGTGGCCAGCGTGCCTGGGCGGCATCGTGTGCAGAGCACGCCTCACGCAGCCCACAACGCCACACCGCTGCGGACACAATGGGGCCATGCGGGGTTGACACAGGCGCTGCAGAAAGTACCGATACAGCGGCCAGAGCGCTGCCGGATCGTGGCGCAGGTATCCTCGATAGCCACGCTGGGCCCGACCGATGCGTGGTTGCGGCGCACTTTCTTTGCAGCATTGTGCAGCGGACAGCGGACGGCAGACCAGAGCCAGTCAGCAGTACTGCAGCTGGGACAGCAGCAACGACAGCCACAGCTGCGCATTGTCTTCCCGACCACCGATGAGATACGACGGTCGCTGGAGGGCTACGAGTCCGGGACGTCCATCCACACCAAGATTCAGTCGGCCCAGCAGCAGAAGCAGCTGCAATATACACGGCCGATTCTGTGTCATTGGGCCAGCGATGCTCCCGACGGTGCAGGTGAGTATTTGTATCTCATTTCCACCTAGAACCTAACCTCTTACAAATTCGCTACAGAGTTGCCAAAAGATGGTGTCTGCGGAAGCTCAGGTCGCAGACGGGCAGCTCCCCACATCAAGACATACATTCGGTACGGTCCAGAGGGCATCGACTGGGCCCTGCTCACATCAGCCAACCTGTCGAAACAGGCCTGGGGCGAGGCCACGACAGCTGCTGGAGACGTGCGTGTGGCATCATGGGAAATCGGCGTGCTGGTGTGGCCAGAGCTGTTTGCAGAGCAGGCCACCATGGATGCCGTCTTTGGTAGCGACAGCGTGCTAAGCGGCGATGAAAAGAAGGATATCACAAGCCCGACGAATAAGGATCGGCCAGTGGTGGCTCTACGTGTCCCGTACGACCTGCCACTGCAGGGCTACGGAAAAGGTGAGGTGCCATGGGTTGGGACCATGTCTCACAGCGAGCGTGACTGGAAAGGCCACAAGTGGGAGGTATAAACGACGTACTCGTACGCGTCACAGACTAGTGCCCAGGTAGTATGCCACGTCATGGCCTGGTACAGTTCACAACGTCCGGGGTCGATTCTTGTGTGCATGAAAAACCATCGTCATTGCAGCACTATCTGCGTTGCATCTCTCATTGCCACGAGATGCCAACTCGCCATATCCGCCGCGTCCGTCCTTGTCCGTCCGTCCCCTCCCCCCATCAATGCACGCCTTTGTACACGGGAGTGGAAATAAAGCCCGGCCTGCCGACAAGTCAGCGAGTCGCTGCCATGGTGTGCTGGTGCGATAGCCAGGAGCCGGTCAGGTGCGTGATTCGTCGGGCGGCGCTTACGAGGAGCCGACGGTCTCGGGGACCTTGTCGGCGTCGTAGCCGTGCTTCGCCTTGAGGGTCTCGATGTACTCGATGTAGCGCTCCTGGGCCTGCTCGGGGGTGAGACCCTCATCGACGACCTTTTGCCAGGCAGCCTTCTTTGCCTTGCCCTATTGTAGAAGTTAGTGGAAGCTGTCTTTGCGTTTCGGGTATTCGGGCCTCCTTCCCTTCAGCTTACCTTCAGGTCGAACATGCCCGGGGCCGGAGCCTTGGTGATGTCCTCGCCAGTGGCGACCTTGTACAAGCCTGTAGAGCACATGGGTTAGCAAGGAATAGCATTGGGGGGCTTTCTGCAGCGGCTTCGCCGCTGGGCGGCCATGCGTACCATAGATGTCCAGCAGCTCTTCGTTGGTGGGTTTAGCGGTGAGCTTCTTAGAGTCAAGCACGGCCGTCTTGAAGGCCTCGGACTGGGGAGCAGACATGATGATTAGAGGCTGGTTGGGAGATTGGGTAGCTGGAAATATATGTGTGGGTGTCTTGTTTTGCTTGAATTGATATCTAGGTTTGGATGCAAAAAGGACAAAAGGAGGCAAAGAATTTGTGTTGAGGAGTCTGGCGGAGTAAGAGAGGGACCTGAATTGTTGGGGAGTGGAATGGCGGGGTAGCAGAAGGTACGGAGTAGCAAAAGCAGCAGTTAGTGCGGTCGTGCGTCATTCGACAGGCTGGTCACGGCCAAAACGGTGCTGTAGCGCCATGGCTGTCAGGTGCGAGCACGAGCTACAAGCACGCGCAGACAAGCTTTTTCAGTGCTTCACATGTCAAACGAGTGGGAGGAGCTCGGCAGTAAGGTCTTGCTCCAGACAGATGCGTGGGTGCCGTGACAAGACGGTGAGAAGCCGACTGCAGCTCCGCGTGGCAGGTGCAAGGGTCATGCACCAAGCAGGCACGGCCGGGCCTCCGCGTCGCCAGGGCAGGCACGATCTGTGGCCTTGAGAGCAGCGCCGCGGTGGAGCTTTTAGGCGGCGGCGTGTCTATTTAGAGGCAGGTGCATCCCACGGACTGTGTGACGCGTGCTTACGTATTTGGAAATGCGATGGATGCAGAATCGCATTGTTAAATACATACGACGACGGGTTTTCTGTCGTGCTCCTCGGGTACGAAGTACATGCATACAGGCCACAGTGGAGGGCAGACAACGGCCAGGAAGGTCTAGCCGCGCTTAGATTATTAGCCCGACTAAACCTTAACGGACAGCCGGCCAGAGCTCTTCGGTACCGAGACTCCTGGTTTGTCTCCGGAAGAGACAGGCAACCAGGTGCATGGACTTGGGCAGAACACACTGGGGCAGCCGGTGCTAGGAAGCACCGACGGCCGACATACTGAGGCAGTAGTTGGGCCTGCAAGGAACTCGTACAGCTTTCATTTTCTCTCTTTGGTTTCGGTGGTCACGATGGGCTGACAGGCAGCTAGATAGAGAGGATTCGTCAGTGGCTCAGTGACATCCAAGGACCGGCAACGACGACGGAACACGCGTCCGAATAAAGGCAGCCACAACGGAGACGGATACATTGATCCCAGATGCGGCGACGCGATAGGTGGTGCGCCATGGCTGCGTCGAATGGCGCAGGGCGTGGATGCGTTGCTTGGTTTCTGAGGTAGCAGAGCGCGTCGGAGATTGCACGGCCAGGCAGCGACAGCAAAAGACGGCATAGAAGGCTGGAACAGCGAGCTGGAACAGCCTGAGGACCCAAAACGCGGCGATCCACATGGGCCAGTGTCCGAGGACGGGGCACAGCGAACGCATTGTCAGGCCAACGACGGGAACACGTAGTTTGAATGGTAGACGAATGCGCAAAGACGCACTCCATGCTGCCCGTGAGATGCAGCACCATGAACACTTCCCACGGGCAGCAGCGGCGAAAGTCCGAAAGACGTCGGACATCCAGGCTGTGCCACTCGGTGGTAGGATTTGGTTTCGGGGACTGGTGGCAGGCCTGCAGGAACAGCCACAGGCGTGGTTGCCCACTACGGGCACAGTAATCGGGTTGGTCGCAGGGGCGAAGTATCTAAAGTATTAGTGGCACACCTAATGCGGTTTGGCGGCAGCCATTCGTGCTCAGTCGAGGATCGGCGTCATGAAGCTCTCCGAGGCTGGCACAGATCCAGAGCAGGTGGAACGGGTCCGCAACAATGAAAGAGGCCGGCCTGCCAACCTAGACATGGTCAGGTACATATATGGCGAGCTGCCGTTTTCTTTTCCTGCCCGAAATAGTTTGACGTCTGTTCGTCTACGAGGATTCACATCGAGCCAATCCCCAACCACAAACTCACTTTTACTCCCCCACAACCACACTCCAGCATGTCGAAGACCGTTGTGATTCTTGGCGGCGCCTACGCCGGCCTGCATGTTGCCCACTACCTGCTCAAGAACAGCACGGCCAAGGTGGTGCTTGTGTCCAAGGTGAGAACCCAGAAGCACATCAGCTTCCTCGTGCCCTCGCTAACTCGCTAACTCGCTCAGAACAGCCACTTCTTCTGGAACCTGACCTCGGTGCGCGCCATTATCCCAGGCACGTTCAAGGAGGAGCAGATGTTCGCCTCGCTAGCTGACGCTCTGGGGCGCTACCCCGCCGAGCGGTCGGAGCTGATTGTCGGGGCTGCCGAAGCCGTGGACACGGCGGCCAAGACGGTCAAGGTGTCTGTGGGCGGCAGCGAGCGCACGGTGGCGTACGACCAGCTGGTGCTGGCGACGGGCTCGCGGTGCCGGGTGCCAGGCGATGCGGCGACGGCCGACGTGGCGTGCCCGTGGAAGGCCAACGGCACGTTTGAGGAGTACACGGCGCTGCTGAAGAAGACGCAGGAGCGCGTGGCGGCGGCCAAGCACATTGTGGTCGGCGGAGCCGGGGCCACAGGCGTGGAAGCGGCGGCGGAGCTCGGCGCTGCCTTTGGCGGCAAATCCGTCGACCAGGGCGGCAAGGAGATCGTGCTGCTGTCGGCGCAGGCGACGGTGCTGGCGGGCGATCCTGTGCTGTCTGGGCCGGCGCTCAACGAGCTCAAGAAGCTGCACGTCGATGTGCGGACGGGGAGTGCCGTCGAGACGGCGCGCCAGCTGCCCGACGGCCGCACGGAGCTGACGATCGCCGGGGCGTCGGAGCCGCTGATCACAGACCTCTACCTGGCCAGCATCGGCACGGTCCCCAACAGCGAGTTTCTCGACGCCGCGCTGCTCGACGAGCACCACCTCGTGGCCGTGGACGACTTTTTCCGTGCCGCCCACGTGCCCAGCCAGGACGTGTGGGCGCTCGGCGACCTCGTGTGCAAGCCCAAGGCCAGCTTCTTCCTGACGCAGCTGCAGGCGGCGGCCGTGGCCAAGAACATCGACCTCGTGCTCAAGGGCAAGGCGCCGACACCCGTCAAGGGCCTGCCCGTCGACGTGGCCATGGTGGCGACGGGCCCCAGCCGCGGCGTCGGCCGCGTCAGCGGCGTCAAGCTGCCGTCGCTGGCCATCTGGCTGGCCAAGAGCCGCACGCTGGGCGCTCAGCGGCTGCCCGGGTATGCTGACGGCAGTGTTGCGTGATGCGTGGGCTGTGTGCTGTGTGCTGTGTGCTGTGTGGAATTGTTCTTCTGCGATTTGTGTGTTGGTAGTGTCCCTCGTTTGCTTCGTTTCCGCTGGCTGCTCTTCTTCGAGCACGCCCTGAGTTACCCGCGGATGATAATACCCAGTTCGTCGTTATATAGTCAGCAATCACATCTGTTTGTAGCTCTTATCATAATACCGTCTTGTGTCTGACGTGCACTCCACATAGGCCATTCATGCACTTTATTCGCTCTCAAGATATATACCACCAGCCTCGTTTCCTCACCACCCTCGCCCCTTCCTCTCTCTATGTTTACGCGCGCCTCTACCTGCCCGCCTTGGCGTCGTCAATGTCGCGCCGCAGCTGCTCCAGCACCGACTCGCGCGACCGCAGATGCGACTCGAGGCTCTCGACCTGCTCGCGGACCGTCTGCAAATCGTCCGACACGCTCTTGAGGCTGCCGGCCGCCTTGACCTTGCCCGAGCCGTCCTCGAGGTCGCGCAGCTCCTTGCGCTTGTAGTCCAGCAGCTGCTCGAGCTCGCGTTTGACGAGCGCCGGCTTGGCATCGCGCAGGCCGCCCTTGGCGCCGGACCGGCGCGCCGCGTTGGCCTCGATGTCGCGGATGCGCGTCTCCAGGTCGTGCAGCTGTTTCTTGAGGCGGACCTCTTCCCAGTCCTCGGTCTTTTGCTCCGCCGAAAAGTCGGTGCCCGTGGCCTTGAAGCCGCTGCGGCCGAGGCGCGTCAGGTACTGGTCGCCGAATTTGGCCTTGCGGCCGGTCGAGGTGCCGTCGTCGGCCTTGGTGGCCCAGCGAGATCCCGGGACGTGGCTGCCGCCGCCCTGCGCAATGGCCGTGCTGGCGTGGCCGACCTGGTAGTCGATCTGGTTGCGCTCGAAGCTGGCGCGCAGCGACGCCGGCACGGTGCGCGGGATGCGGTAGCCCTCGTGGCGGAAGTTGAGAATGTGCAGGAAGGCGAGGCAGGCGTCCTTGTTGATGGACGACTGGGCCGAGGGGTTGATCAGGTTCCAGGCGGAGCGCACGTCGGTGTCGGGCACGTCGAGCGATTCGTAGAGGTCTTGTAAAGCGGTGACTGCAAGCGTTAGACAAAGGCGTCGCCCAAGACACACAGCCCATCCAGGAACACGGGACAAACTCACACGCCACTTCGCCGCGCATGTCTCGACTCTCCATGTAGATCTGCTCGTACTTGGCCTTGTCGGCCGGGCTCATGTACCAGTCGAAGCCGTCCTTGAGGCTCGGCGAGTCCGGGTCGTCGTCGAGCGTGACGGCCTCGAACTGCGTCTGCCGGCCTGTCAAGGCCCGTCCGGCCTGCACCAGATGCGACTTGGACTCGGGCACCAGCCAGTCGGGGAGCGCGTTCGGCACATCTGGGTATTCCTGCAGCCGTTAGCCCGTGGCCTCTTCCGGTGTCCGGCAGCCGATGTCTGCTCAGAAAGGGCAAATCACCTACCCCATTCAGAATGTCGAAAATCAGGCGCATGGCCACGCAGAACTCCTCAAAGTCGAGGTTGCCGTCGTTGTCGACGTCGGCCAAGTCCCAGACTCGCTCCAGCTGGTCGTCGCGCAGGCCGCTGTTCTTGAGCACCGGCGCCGCCATGTCGCCCGTCAGGTACTTGCCGCCATTTGTGCGTGCGGAGAAGATGTTCCAGTACGTGTCGATCTCCTGCTGCTCGATGCGCGGAGGGGCCATCGTTGCGGTGGTTGGCGGATGCACAAGAGTGTATATATCTGCGCTCGTCAGTGCCCACACTCAGCAGTCGTCGCTTCGGGCAAATCGGCTATCCGATAAATCCTCGCAAAAGGCCGGTCGTTCGTGCCAGCCAATACCGCGCTCCGTCTCGATGCGGCAGCTGTGTGATGTCCGTTGGCCTCGTGTCTGCGTCGCCGTTTCGAGGAGGGAGATGGCGATCGTTTGCTCGGCGTTGCAGTGTTGCAGTGTTGCAGTGGTTACGCACAGCTCGGGAAGCTGCCGTGGCGCAGTCCAAGCCACACCGCTTTCCATATTTGGTTAGACGGATTTACTAATATGGTATGCCTAGAGTACTCTAACACGATCGTACAATGCCTCTAGTGTAAATCAAAGCTATGCTTTTGTATTCTGTTCTATTCCTGGTCTAGCGACTCCGCATTGCATGGCTGTATTCTCAGAACGCCGCGGAGCCCAGAACAGCGGCTCTGGGCTTGCCGTGGAAAGGGATATGGAAAGGAAAATGCTCTTCGCTCTCAACTCTGAAACGCACAACGCCCTCGCTTTCGTGATTGTAAATGCAGGCAACGGCCCCAAACAGCCCAGTCTATTCCAGCCCAGCCCAGTTCAGTCCAGTTCAGTCCGGCGCAGTCTCGTGCCGCTCCTTTCACTCATGCTATGCCGGAATATCGGAGCTATCCGAAAACGGCTGGAAGGCACCGCGGTTCTCGTAGCGCGCAATGTCGAGATGCAGGCTCGACGGCTCGACCGACGCATCGCGCGACGGCATGTAGTCGCTATGGGTCTCCATGCGGTCGTCGTCCACGTCGAGGGTCTCCTCGATGCGCCGTTTGGCCGAGCGGCCGCGGCTTCTGGCACGCGAGAGCCCGTGGGAGGGCGGCCAGGGCGTTTCCGACGACGGCGACACGAGCAGCGCCGGGACGTGGCCGTGTGTGTCGCGCGAGCAGTCCACGTGGCCAGATGCGCCGTAGCCGTGGTCCGGTGCGGCAGACACGGCGGCCGGCGGCGGCGCCTCGGTCAGCGGGCTGTCCATGTGGACGTCGCGCTGGGCCCGCAGGATGTCGCCGTAGGCCGCCAGCATGTTCTTGGTGTCGTTGTCGGGCGTGGCACAGAGCCGGCGCAGGGAGACGAAATGCAGGGCATCCTGGGCGGAGGTGCCGTAGACGGCCATGATGTAGGCGGCGACGACGGCGGCCGAGAAGCCGTTGCCGGTCTCACAGAAGACGAGCACGCGGCGCTGGGGCCCACCGAGCATGTGGTGGTTGATGCGGTGGACGGCGGCGGGCAGCGAGCGGATGAAGTCGCTCTGGTTGGTGATGTCGATGTGGTCGACCTGGACGCCAAAGCCGAACGCGGTCGTGGTGCTCTGCACCGACAGCAGCGGCGTGGCCGCGAAGCGCTCGTCGCGCGCCGCCAGGACCATGGTGATGCCGGCTTTGTGCAGGAACTCGGGGTTGCGGGCGGCGCCGACGGGGCCGAGGTAGAGGTAGTCGAGGACCGCGTGGGCGTCGCGGCGCAGCTCGTACTTCCAGGAGCCGCTCGAGCTGCTGGCCGTTTGCAGCCGGAAGCCGGTGATGTGCTGCAGCTCGCTGACAGACAGGCCGAGCGCGCTGCCGTGCGACACGGTAGGCCGGATGGTCATGCGGCCCGTGTTGTCTATGTCGCAGCTGCTGCTGCTGCGGCGGTGGCCGCGGCCGCCCGAGGGGGGGTTGGACGCGGACGACAGACTGTGGTGCCGCATCGAAGGCGTGTAGGGCATGGAAATGGTCGGCGGCTGCGGCGTGGCCAGCTCGTAGGAGCCGTTGGCGACAATGCCTGCTGCCCGTCTTATGTGCAGGGTCTCCGTGGCGCCATTCGTGGGCGGCGACGGCCCTGGCTCGTCAACGTCCATGGTGTGGAGAGGAAGGGATGTTTGTGTGTGGGAGGGCGCAAGCGAGAAAGAAGAGGTGAGGCTCAGCTGAAGAGCCTCAGGGTGACTTGCGCAGAACGGGCAGCGCCCAGAAACCCAAGGAGACGCCAAAAATGCAGGAAACGAGGGAGAACGCAGACGAAGGTGACAAGAGAAAGCCAGAGCGATAACAGCCAGGGCCTATCGAGTGCTGGCTGCAGTACTGCGAGGCGTGAGGCAGGGCAAGATGGAGTCTGCCGTTTGGGTGTTTAGTTAGTTGCCCTGGGCGATGCCTCCTTCCTAGACAGCCAACAGCAAACAGAAACAGGCGGTTCTGTCCGAGAGGCACGGCAGCAGGGGAGGCAGACGGCGGGCTGGCAGTCTGGGGCTCGTCCTACGGAGGAGGCAGGGGACCGGGCGGCGTTGGCACGAGAAGAGCAGACGGCGCATATTTTGTCGTTCGTTCGCCAGAAGATGGTGCCGTTGGCTGTCGCGCGGAGACCGTAAATTTCGAGCCTCCGTGCCTGCGCTGGACCGCTAGCGCTAGCCAACCAATCGCCTGGAGCTAACTGCTAGCGGGCGGCTGAACGAGAAATATGGGTACGAAGTACGGAGCACTCCGTATGCGGTAACGAGTCGTAAACGGGTCTCAAATGCACGACTGCTTCCAGTCATGGGCAGCCAGCCCTCAGCCTGTAGTACGTAGTATATTGGGCCGAGACGGCCATCTAAACTAGAATCACTGCTTTTACGCGCCTGTTGCTTTTGGGCTTTCCTCGGCCGCTGCCCGCTACCCTTCCGAGGCTAAACTGCTTTCTCTCGCCAGCGGCGACGGTATTTCCGGCGTCACCGACCGCGAGTCGACCGTAGAGCGCCTGTTGCCGGCAGCCGGGCGGGCGGCGGAGCTGGCGCTGAGGCCGGCACCCGGCGGCGACACAGACGACACAGACGACTTCTTCCGCCGCCGCTCCGACGCATTCGACCCGGTGCTGGCTTTTCGGCTCACGCTGGCGGCGTCGTCCAGGTCCAGCGTCGGCGTTCCGCTTCGCGCTGCTGCCGGTGCTCCTCCGGCGGCCGACGAGCCGCCGCCTGCCCCGGCTCCGGCGCCAGAGGCCGCGCCAGAGGCCGCAGGAGCCGCAGCAGCACCCGGTCCCGCCAGCGCCGACATGCTGCCTCTGCGCGAGCTGTTGCTGCGCGTGCGCCGGTGCTCGCGCTCGACGGCGGCATGCCGCGGATGCTGCAAATGATCGCCGCTGGCGCCACGGGGCGTGTGTGGACGCTGGTGCGGGCCCGCCGTGGCCGGCGGCGTGGCGTCCCATCCGCTGCGGCCGGGCAGCCACCAGAGCCAGCTGCCGGCGCGGCGGCGGCGCTGGCGGTCCAGCTGCTTGAGCTTCTGGCGGATGAGGGCGCGGCGCTCGTTCTCGCGGTCCCAGTACTCGGCGCGGTAGATCTCCCAGTTCTCGCGGAAGGTGGGCGAGAAGGGCTTGGCGAGGAGGAGCAGCTTGACGTGGTCGCCGCCGGGGGCGAGGTCCTCCTCGTGGAGGCGGGCCGGCGGCGGCACGTGGGACAGAGAATAGGATTGGGAATGGGATTGGGAGTGGGAATGGGATTGGGAGTGGGAATGGGAGTGGGAAGGGGCCGGCAGGTTCGGGTGCGTCGCCGAGGCCGGGAGCTCGCGGTCGACTTCGCGCAGCAGAGCCGGGTCGACGTGGCGGTAGGAGGCGTTGTTGCCGGTGTTGGAGAAGGCGCCGTAGGTCAGGAACCAGCCGAGCGTGGCCAGGGCCTCGGCATACCAGGGCCGCTTCATGAGCACGAGCTTGCAGTTGATGTGGCGCAGGCCGCGATTGGAGACGCTGAACCAGCGGCGCGGCCAGCGCACGCCGCGGTCCCAGATGCCCGTGGCCCACACCAGGGCCGCCGTGATGACGCCGCCCATGAAGCAGACCTTTTCGAGCACGTCGACGACCCAGTAGACGGAGCCGCCGACGCCGCTGCCGTCCTCGCGCGGGGCCAGGAAGAGCGCATAGCCAAAGCCCAGGACCCACGCGCTCAGCAGCATGAGGAAAAACGTGTGGTGGCGCCGCCGCGCCCGCAGCGCCAGGTACTGCGCGCGCAGCGACGCCTCGAGCACCAGCATGTTGAGGTAGATCATCGACGGCGAGCCCGGCGTGTGCGACAGCGGGTCGCCGGCCTTGGTGGTGGCGCTGGCGGCGATGGGGCCGAGCCCGATGCCGGCGCCGATGCCAATGCCGCCGAGGCTATTCAGGCCGCCCAGCGCCGGTTTGCTGCCGCCGAGCGCATCGTGGCCGGCCATCGGTGCGCCCTTGACGAGCGAGTCGAGGTCGTCGGCCATGGCGTGGGGGGTGGAGAGGAGGGGGAAGCGGAGAGGTGCGGCCGACGGAGAGGGGTGTCGAATCGAGAGCAGTCGGTGAGCCCAAACGGGCGACCAGGGCCAACAGGGCAAGACAAAAGACAGTCGGGCGTCGACGATGCAAAGGGAGGAAGTGTAGAGGCCGTCGTGGCCGTGCAGGCCGAGAGGTGTGTAGAGGATCGTCGGGGTCGCGGTCGGGCGTCGAGGTGTCGTCGAGAGCAATCACGACGGTCGTGGCCTGCGCTATGCTGCCGAGGCTGCTAGGGCTAGACTCTGCTGAATCATCCGGCCACGGCTCTCCGCTGTAGCTTTTAGCGGTTAAGGTTTGGCTTTAGCGCACGCGGCGTGGTCCCGTGCTGGCTTCCCCAACGCTTAGGCCGACGTCATGCGCCTGTTGGGGTTTTCTCGTTTCTCGGTTTCTCGGGAGTTTTCGCTTTAGGGGTACGCACGCTTTAGGGGTCTGCGTGCAGCGCCTACGTATCTCACAGCGCACAGCGCGCAAACGCCCCAACTTCGGTGGCCGGCACCACGGAAGGCGGAAAGAGGGACCTCCCAACAACAGCCAAAAGGCCAGCTGGCGTCCACAGCATCGATTTGCCCTCATTTCTACCGATTTCCAGCACAACGGCGTACGCGTATCCGGGAGAGAGACAGGACGATAGTGGACGACAGCGGGTTACGAGGACTTATGTGCGCTGCTCGGATAAAACGGCGCTCCTGTTGCGGTTTCCAGCGTGCCACGGAATTAGGATTTTACAGACGGCCGAAAGTCCTTTTCGATCTCAAAGACACCCCCTTTGCCTCTTTGGGGGGACTTGCTTTTATACTGCGTGCGCGCACCCATTTGCATGTCTCCCTGGCCCGCCGCCCTGGTTTCGCTTCTGTCTTCGTGCGTAATGCTCCGCAGTCCCCAGCAATTGGTTCTGCAGCTGTCGGTTGCGCCGTCCCGACGTTCTCTCACGACAGCCGCCTCGTCGCAGTTTCACGCCGACAAGCCGCCTCCTCCGCCGCTCTCGCCCGCACCGCCCCCCACAGCTCGCGGCGTGTCGACGGCTGCTGTCGCTGCCGCGTCTTCCGCGACCGCTGCTCCCGGCACCGCTGCTGCGTCCGCGGCTCTGCGGGCCGTCAGAATGGCCTCCGATCCGGCCGCCGTGTCGGTGAAGCACGGCCCGCGCTCGCAGTCCGAGGAGCGCCGTCCCTCGAGCGCCGTGCCGCAAGAGGGCGCACAACCGAAGCAGGAGCGGACGTCCGGGCGCTTGGCCGGCTTCTTTCCGCTCGGCTACAAAGACGCCGCACATCAATGGGTGGGTGGTTCTCGTGTCCGCGATTCGCACACCCATGCTGACTGACCACCGCAGTGGACGAGCGTGTCTCCGTCGGCCGCAGAGCGCGGCGTCCTGGCCTACGTGCCGTTTCTGCGCGAAGCCACCACGGGGTCGCAGCCGGACCTCAGCGTGCCCCATCGGCACGGCCTCCGGCACAAGCACGCCGCGGCCGACCACACCAACCGCACCAACGCGACCGCCGCCTCCGACACCGACTCCCTCTCGGCGCCGGCAGACGACCCGTACGGCCCGCGGCTGTGGCGCTCGCAGATGGTGGCGCTGCCCGGGCACAACCGGGCGCTCAACGAGTACTCGGTGGAGCGGGCCGGCGAAGAGGCGAGCGACACGCTGGTGATGCTGCACGGCTACGGCGCGGGGCTCGGCTTTTTCTACCGCAACTTTGAGCCGCTGAGCCGGCAGCGCGGCTGGCGCCTGTTTGCGCTGGACATGCTCGGCATGGGCAACTCGGCGCGGCCGCCGTTCAAGGTGCACGCCAAGGACGCCGAGGGCAAGACCACCGAGGCCGAGAACTGGTTCGTCGACGCGCTCGAGGACTGGCGCCGCGCCCGCAAAATCGAGCGGTTCACGCTGCTGGGCCACTCGCTCGGCGGCTATCTGGCCGTCTGCTACGCGCTCAAGTACCCGGGCCACCTCAACAAGCTGATCCTCGCGTCGCCCGTCGGCATCCCCGAGGACCCCTATGCCGTCCACAACGACCTGCCGGAGCCGGGCGAGTCGACCCTGGCGGCCGAGTTCACGCAGGACAGCGCCGCCGTGCAGGGCAGCCCGGACGGCCCAAGCCAGAATGACGCCGGCGACGCCCGCTCCGTCCGCACCAGCAACCACGACTACCGCTACAACCACAACCAGAAAAAGGCCTCCGGCAAGCCCGAACGCCGCCCGCTTCCGGGCTGGCTCGTCTGGCTCTGGGACGCCAACGTGTCGCCGTTCAGCGTCGTGCGTGCCTCGGGGCCGCTGGGCCCGCGCCTGGTCTCGGCCTGGACGTCGCGCCGCTTCAACCACCTGCCGCCCGAGGAGTCCGAGGCCCTGCACACCTACACCTACAGCCTGTTCCGCCAGCGCGGCAGCGGCGAATACGCCCTGGTGCACCTGCTGGCGCCCGGCGCCTACGCGCGGCGGCCCATCATCAACCGCATCCAGGATGTTGGCCGCCAGGTGCTGCCGCCCAGAGACGGCGAAGCGCCCTCGGCGACGCCCCGGCGCGAGAGCGGCCTGCCCATCGTGCTGCTCTACGGCGACCACGACTGGATGGACGTCGCCGGCGGATACGCGGCCGAGGAAAAGATCAAGCAGCGGGCGCTGGACACGCTGCTGCACGGCACGCCCGAGGAGAAGCGCCGCGAGAACGGCAGCGCCAAGGTCATCCTGGTCAAAAACGCCGGCCACCACCTGTACCTCGACAACCCGGACGACTTCAACGAGGCCATCAACAAGGAGCTGGCCGCGACCCAGGCGGAGGAGCGGCGGCGGCGGCGGTTCGAGCACTAGGCGAGAGCGCGCGCGGGCGGAGAGCATCGGTGTTTGTGAGATACGGCGTTCAAGCATCAAAAGGACTCAGGGGGGCTCCAAGCGGGCTCCAAAGAGGCTCCAGGGGGATTGCATCGTATATATATTGTGACTATTAGATTCAACACGGAACGACCACGGTGGTCATGTGAACAGGAAGCAGAAGACATAAACGACATATAATACATCATTGATCGTGACACGCCTGCCTCCGGGCCCCGTCCTTCGTAGCGGCCTCGCCCCCTCACCCGCTCATGTCTGCCTCGCTCTCGCGGAAAATGCTCTTACGCAGCGGCGACCCGCCCGACGGAGGCTGTGATGGTGCGGCGGTCCCGGCTTCGGCGGCGGCTTCTGCCTCCGCCTCCGCCTCCGCGTGGCCCTCCGGAATGGGCACCGGCCGACCCGGCGCCGTCGACGGCGATGCGGCCGCCACAGCCGGCGACACGATCGACGACACCCCCGAGGTGACCGACGATCCGCCGTCGCTGTTCTGCCGCAAATGCATGCGGTCGTGGTCGCTGATGTCGGACACGCCGGAGACACGCTGCGGCTGCCGCTGGGCCGGCGCGTCTGTCGTTGGCGAGGCCGTCAGAACAGCGCCACCCCCCGCAGCCGGAGACGGCGGAGCCAACGTGCCGGCGTGGCCAAGGGGCGGCGAATCGGGGCGGGTGCCGGCGCCGGAGACAGAGGCCGTCCCCGAGACGGAGGCAGACCCGGACACAGACCCGGATTCGCGGTATCGGTGGCTGTTGCTGCTGCTGTTTCGGTTGCTGTTGCCGTTGCTGTTGCTGTTGCTGAAGCTGCTGACAACGGTGCTGTCGAGTTCGGCCGACCCCAGCCGCGGCTTGAGTAGGCTGCTGTCGCTGACGCTGCCGGAGCGGCCGCCGACGTTGGTATGGTCGGCATCGAGTTCGGGACGGTGGGGAAGATCGCCTGGTTGTTAGTGGTGCATGAGAGCAAACAGAACAAACAGAACAAACAGAACAAACAGAACACTTACCCAACATCTCGGCAATAAACGTCTCCGGCATCTCGGCCGGGCCGCCGGTCGCCGGCCGCAACACCTGGGCCATCGCCGGCGACGCCGTCCCGTCTGTGCCGGTGTGGCCGCTAAACGTCGTGTCGTACGTGTTGCTGCGCGTGTGCGCGCCCCGGCCCAGCGGCGGCCGCGCAAAAGCAGCCTCGTCGTACGACGGCGTCGACGCGGCCCCCCCTGGTGCGCTCGACCGCAAATCCAGCAGCCACTTGCCGATGCGGCCGCCCGTGCTCGTCTCCGCCGTGCCATCCTCGCTAAGCGTGCGGCCGTCCAAGCCGGCGCCGCCGCCTCCTTGCGACGCGGCTTCGCGCGCCCGGCGGCCCCAGAGCAGCTTGCGCCGCCGCCACAGCATGAAGACGACGCCGAGCGCGGTCACGAAGATCAGGCCCAGGATCACGCCGAGCAGCGGCGGCAGGTACGACGGCACGCCGCTGTGGTGCTGGACGGCCGCGGTCGTCGTCGGGTGCGTGCTGGCCGTCGGCGTGCCCGTCTCGGCCACCGGGTACGGGTAGTACGTGGCCAGCTTGCTCGTCGGGTACGGCGTGGCAAACACGCGGCCCAGCGCCGCCTCAGCGAAGCCCGACGGCGACGGCGCCGTGGCCGTGGCGCCGCCCAAGCCGTGGCCCCCGATGGCCTTGGCCACCGTGTCCGGCACGCGGTAGTCGGCCCAGCGGCGCGGGTCGTACTCCGTCATCCACGTCGCCGACGACAGGTTGAACAGCTGCACGATGCCGCCGTCCACACACGACAGCGCAATGCCCGACAGCGACGGATAGCCGCCGACGACCAGCATCTGGTCCGGGTACGGCGCGACGCACTTGTGGCCGGCGCGGCCGTGCGAGCTGTTGCCCGTGTACACCTCGACCCACGTGAACGACGGCAGCGACAGCACGTACACGTTGTCGTTGAACGTCTCCGTCGAGTCGAGCCCGTCGTACCCGCCGTAGTAGTAGATGTTGAAGCTCGACAGGTCGGCCGCCTTGCCCAGCACCGCGCAGCCGCGCGTCAGCTGCCCCGGCGCCTTGCCCGACGTCGGCTGCCGGTGCCACGTTTTGTTGGCCACGTCGTAGACGTCGATGGTCGTCATGAACCCGGGGCTGGTTGCTTTCTGGGGACGGTTAGCGACAGAGACGGGTACATGGGCAATACACCAAAACAGCCCAACCCGTGTCGGCCAAGGACTCACACTTGCTGCTTCGTTCTCCGACACGGCTGCGTCGGTGACAAAGTCCGGATACACCACCCCCCCGACGGCCACCAGGATGCCCTGCGCGCCCACGGGCACCCATACCAGCTCCGGATTCGCGCGCCCTGGCGTCTTGCTCGGCAGCGTGGTGTTGTGCCACGTCTCCTGCTGCTGCGTCGCCATGTCCACCGTGATCAGCGTGTCCGACACATTGACTGCCGTCTCGTTGACGCCCACCGTGAAGATCGGCCCCCACGTCGGCGACCGCAGCCCCGAGAAGTACCACGCCTTGTTCTCCGAGGGGGCGCTCGCCGCGCCGCCGAATGCCAGATAGCGTGTCATGTTGTCGGGCAGCTGCACGTTGATGAAGCCCGTCTTGAACGCCGGCTTGTAGGCCCCGTACTGCTCCACGGCATATTCGAGGACGTCGTCTGCGTGCGGTGCGACATACGCATCCGTCATCTGCAGCAGTCCGCCGTACAGGAACCACTCGTCGTCGTTGCCGAGCATCGCGCCGTCCTGGTAGTTGGGCGCAATGTTGTTGGCCTGCCCGCCCGTCTTGGACACGTTGCGGAAGACGGCCGTGATGTTGCCTGTGGTGCGGAACGGCACACTAAAATTGAGCGTATACACGAGGCCGAGCGGATTGTCTGTGTGTGGCCAGAGAGAAGACATCGTCAGCAGGCTGCGCTGCGCACACCAGAGCCGCCAAGCAAGGACAACCTACCGTCTTCGACGACCGGGCCGTACGACCCGCCTGCGTACCCCGGCATCCATCCGAGACTGCCTCCGTCGATGTAGAGAGTGTCTCGCACAACGGCCGCTGCATCGTGTTAGCCGGTCCTTGTTCTTGCGCAGAGATCTGCACAGAGCCCCGGAACTCACCTCGCGGCTGCGTCCAGTAACACATCGCCGTGTTGATCTGCCCCGATGCCCATCCCGACTGCTGGGCCACACCCACCGCAGCCAGGCCGGCGATCACGGCCGCCTGCCGGACCGTCGACGCCGCCGTCGTCTTTGCACACGCCATCCTTGCCCACTCCGTACAGTGCAGATCCCGGCGCTTTGTGGCGGGGAACAAAACAACAGCCGTCCGAGCCAGCAAGGTAGAGACGCACTTCGATCCGTTACCGTGCAGTTGGTAAAATAAAAATAGGAAATAAAATACAAAAAATAAATGGACAGCCGCAGATTGTGGCCGTGTACGGGCTATAAAACGAACGAGTCCCCAGCTGCAAGCGGTGCGCGCTGGTGCTCGATCGGTAGCGACAAAAATAGCACAGACACCAACACGGGCAAGAGGACGCTGGCCAAGGTGAACACGCAAGGGGCGGAGGAGAATGGAGTATAGGCGAGGGGGAAATGGAATAGTGCTGCTACCAGGCGTCCAGCACTCGTCTGCAGGCGATAGCTGGCCTTATTTCTGTCGGCGAGCAACAATGCAGGAAGAGGAACGGGCGAGGAATGGCGGGCCACGGAGAATACAGAATACAGAGTCGCTACGTGCAGAAGAGCTGCAGATGGGACGTCCCAGCCAAGAAACAGCCAAACGGTGCGAGCTGTGAAGGCCAGTGAGCACTACGAGTGCAAAACCAGAGATGGTAGCACCGGTCGCGAAGGACAAAGAGATGCACCGAATCAAGAATCCTACCAGTTGGGACGCAAAAGGGAGAAGAGAGGGGAAAGGCGCCAGAAGGCGGCTTGGGGGGCAGTGTGTCCGTCCAGTTGTGCGGCGGATGGAGAATAGGATGCTGGCTCTCTCCATACGGGTTGCATTGGCTTTGTACTGAGCAGACTACGAAGTCGGCTACGGAGTGTGTGAGAGCCAGCGGACCAATGCTAAGCACAGCAGCGACGGCTTGCTGTCAGCCACTGCGAGGCGAGGCACACAAAGAGGGAAACGGCCGACAACGTGCAGGACTAGTGTGCCAACCGTCTGTGGGAGGGAGTCAGAGAAGGGAAAAAGAAAAGAGAGAAAGAGAGCCAGTCCGAGAGGGTGGTTGTGGAGGAGGGTCCGGGCGGCAGCTCCGATATTTGTGCAAGTCCCACTAACACAGTTGCGAGGGTATACTCGTAGTTGTACGAGTGGCTTCAGCGAGTGTACTCGTACAGCGAGTGTCAGCTACGACATGCTCGTGCCTGCTATTTTTGCCGTCTGCTGTCGCGACTGTACTCGTCTGTCAACCCAACCCACTTGTCAGCATCATTCGCCAACCAGGCAACGCCCGGTCTCGTCAGACTCCGAGGCAGAAAGGTTGCATCCTGCACAATCCGTATCGCTGCCGTGTGCATCCAGGTGGACGAATGCCTGCCGCTGCCTTGATTTCAGAGCTCAGAGCAGCCCAAGAGATGCCTTCTACAGCCTTGTCGCCCAGAGACCGGCATTCCAAGTTAGCTCTTCAGCTCTTCTTGCCTCTCCTCTTCACCCTTTCTCTCTCTCTCTCTCTCTCTCTCTCTCCTCCTTTCTCACGACAGGCACTAATCCGGAAGGTGAAAAGAGAGACACCCACAGCAAGGGAGGTCAGCAAGCTGCAGCCCATCGGCATCACCTCAACAGCCCGTCTTCGTATGCCATCGGCCAAATGTCTGGGCAGTCCGTCCCCCATCCGGCCTAGTGCACCGCAACCCAACCTCCCAACCATCCCAGGTCACCGCCTCTTCCCTCTCCTCAGCCCACGGTCGCACTCGTATTGCCTGCGTCGCCCTCCGCCATTTTCTTGCGTCGCTTACCACGGTTATTGGCCGGGGGCGATCCGTTCTGTGAGCGTGCGCCTTTTTTCTGCTCTTGTCTTATTTGTGCCTGCGGCCCGTTCTGTTCCACTGGATAACAAGTAGTACGACTACGTACAGAGGAGCATAAGGTACATACATATTGGCCTATATCTCACTCCACGGCCCCAAGACCCCCTGGTCGACAGGGTATGTTCAGTCAGCTTGACCAGCCACCCCATATCTCCCCGCTCTTTCACCACCGAGAGCAATCATTGTTGTAACAGTAGCCTATGAGTACTTGTGGTGCTGCGATCAATCACAAGGTCTGTTTTTTTACTTCGGCGTGTCCTCGTCCCTCGCCAAGGCTGTCACCAATATCTTGTTTTGAGCTCGTATATTCGGTCGGGCACAAGGCCGCGTCGACGCGGCCGCTTGCTTTGGCCGCTCGAGAAAAATACATACCTTTTCCAGCGTAGGCCCGGCTTCTGCTATTCACCAAACGATCCTTTCCTACTGCCGAGCGCCTCGAACTCCACGCTCCCCGTCTCAGGTTCCATGGGAGGATTTGTCGTTCACAGTGTGCAAATGGTATATACGCACTGCTTATTGCATGCATTTTTTCGCTGTCAGTACAGTGCGGACCTGCCTTGAGCCGCCTAGATTTGCGCCCTACAAGACTTCACGCCACCCAACGCACCACCAACTCCGGGCGCGCTAGCCAGCCATTGTCGGTTGCTCTACTCCGTTTCCGGACTAGCGCCTCATCCCCGCCAATCACCGCACGACAAGCAATCAACCTCCTCGTCCAGCCCCTCCCGTCTTCTCTTGCTCTGTGCGTTTTCGACTGTTCCGCTCCCTCCAGCACATCTCGTATCCTCGACCACTGCCAGGCCGTCCACCGTATGTCTTCGCCTTGCGTTGTCTGTTCCTGTTGGCTTTGCTTTTTCCTCAGCACCAACACCTCAGCCAGTTCCTCCCCCTCTTTTTTTGATTCTCGCCCCCTCCCCCCTCCAATATATCGTATTATCTGCGCCCGGATTCTGGCCAACACGAAAGGCCGTTTTTCCGTGCTTCTTCGTGTCTCTTACGAGACCTGCGTATCTACTTAGAGAAGAGTTCAGGCCAGTGGAGGCTGCATCCTGCACTGCACAGATGATCACTCAATATTGGATCAACCTCTGAACCTGGCCCAATCCGGGCTGCTCCTTATTCATCCGCGGGAAACGCCACACCTTGTATACCAGTTTGACCAGTCTGAAAGGGCGGATCGTAAACCAAAGCGTAAAAAATGGCCTTGCAGCCCTATTCGCTCCGACGAATTGTGCACCTTTGCCGTTGTTTGTCCGTCCTCGATCGCCGCAACAGGAAACGTCCTGGACAGCGGTCTTAGTGATGCCGCTCTTTCGTTGTTGTTTCCTTTCTTTCTTGTCTTGTCGTCCCTCCCGCGTTGGTGCTGCTAGCCCGATACGTACCATATGGCCATTCGCACTCGTCTCCCGCTTTGGCCGTCGCCCTCCTCGCCGTTGTCGGCGAAGCCGATCAAGACAGCACAGGAGCGAGAACGAGCAGCCCCTCCTCTGCCCTTCCCCAAAAGAGCCGCATCCGGATGCAAGCCACGAGGACTCCGCCGTATACACCGCACATGTACAAAGTATTCCGTAACTACGGAGCACCACTAAGTACAACTAGCTTTAGCGAGGAATTTGTCAACTCTCTGACTTGCAGTCCGCCCACAGCACCCAATGCTACGTTGCCAGACTGGGTTTTTGGCCCTCTGGGGGTGGGAGGGGACGCGTTGGCCCTGGATATCTCGCCGTCAGTGCAACTCTGGCCGCCAACACATGAGCCCACTGCCCACAAACTCGGGGGCCATTTGCATGAACGACTGTCCAGTCTGACAAGACGATGCCACCGCTATAAGCGACCTCCGCCATGAGATGGACAGCCAGACGGAGCTGCCCCCTCTGGACTCTATGGCTGGGGAAGCAGAAAACGAGCAACACGAGCGACCCGAGGGATGCGTGCCTGCCATTCCATTATTCATGATACCTTGCCACTGTCCGCAACTCTTAGTACGGGCGATATAGCTGAGAGGGGCCAGGAAAAGGGCCTGCATCCGTGCCTCGGGGGCATGGTATGTACTCGTATGTACTCGTAAGAAGTGGACTTTCGTGTCGGTGAGAGACGAACACGGCACACATCCCAGTACACATCACAGCTCAACCGGGCAGCTGCCAAGACGTGGCAAGAAAAACAGACAAAAAGAGCATCTAGAAGAGGAAATGTCCGCACAGATCCCCGACCGGCACTGGAGGCTGAACTGGAACTTGCATTTTTATGCAAAACCGCGCACAGCGACCTGCAAATCGGGCAACAGAGTGGATGGTGGTGGGCTGTCTCGAGCTCGTCCTCGAAGCTTAGGACGGCTCACGAGCGGGGAGGCGTGCCAGCGACAGGGGTCGAAGGCCGTGTGCACGAAGCATGTCCTTGCTCCTTCGAGATATGGACTGCCGAGTCTTCCACGGACGGTCTCTTGGTATCCTCCGACTGATGCTCTGCCTCTCCACAAGGCCTTCTTCCGTGCCACAGTCTGCCTTCGATAACACGAGCCATCACAACCACCCCTGTTGTCCACGTTGCCTGCTGCACCCCAGCCATCCTCTTTCTCTCCTTTCTCGCTGTTATGTTTTTCGGTCCCTCCATGCCTAGCCAGCTCCACTTGTCTAAGGCTGTCTGTTACTGCTTACACTACAAGTGTTTTGAAGTACTGGAGTACTCGGGGTACGAAATACTCGAAATGCTGTA
This sequence comes from Graphilbum fragrans, assembly GCA_001513895.1. Taxonomy (NCBI): domain Eukaryota; kingdom Fungi; phylum Ascomycota; class Sordariomycetes; order Ophiostomatales; family Ophiostomataceae; genus Graphilbum; species Graphilbum fragrans. The sequence continues at coordinate 651,881 of LLKO01000016.1, forward strand.
CACTACATTTTCGCTGCCTACAACAATCGTCGGACTTCGTCTTGTCGTCGGGGCCGGTGAGGCTGGACAGATAGTCCTGGCCACGCCGCAGGTCCCCCATCCACACACTTCGTCCTGTTCAGCCAATCCGGTCAGGCCAGCCCACCCCCCTTGAGCCATGACGGGAGATGCTAGCCAATCTATGTCCGAAGCCAAGCAGAGACAAGTCATTGTGGCAGCCCCTCTCCTTCAGCCATACGAGATCACTCCGTGCAGCCAGGACAAACAAACGCAAGACCTTCTTACCTTCTCCGCCTCTTTTGTCTCGGTCTCTCCGTTCTCCATGTCCATTTCCATACCATATCCATTCCCATATTCGTAAAGTGTCCGCTGACGCTCGTATATCACGGATGGCTTGCTGATGCAGAGAATCGCTGGGAGGGCGCCGCCATCTTCCCGGATGTCGACGATAGTCCACGACCATGTAAGTGCACCCAAGTACACGCACTGCAACAGTCGCATTCCGTACAACCCTTTGTTAGGCTTCCCATCTGAACGGTTTTCGCTGTCCGCCTTCTCAACAAAAATGACTTACCCCCTCATCCCTCCCTCCCTTCGTGCTGTCTTTCGCACCCACTTTCCTGGCCCGAACAGGGGTCTGGCTCCTACTCGCCTTTTATGTGAGCACTCTCACGCCCAAATACGTGTATTCTTATGCCTCTGATGTGCTTCTGCATGCCACTAGTCCAGGACGAGTAAAAGTCACAACCAAAAAGTATACTTCGTCTCCTCCGCAAGAGCACCAAGAAAAGACGCGGAAAGCACAGAAAATTCCCACTACTTGCTGCATGGTTGTATTCCGTCTACGACTACAACTGCGCCCCGAGTCGACCGTCTGCTCAGGCTGTTGCCCAACAACGGAAGATCTCTTGCATTTTCCGCTTGTGCTCGTATGCCCGTACATTGTATAGTCTTCGTCGTACTATTGTGAATCTCTCTGCATCCGCTTGCTTGCGTACCTCTTGTCGTCTCCCTTGGCCAACCTCTCCCGCCGTATTTTGACCATCCTCGCGGTTGTTACTTCCGCGAAAACGACGGAAACGGTCATGAAGCTACCATACCCCAAGACCCCCCCTCTCCCCTCTCTTTCTTCCCCGTCTCCCAACTCGCTCAAATAATGTTGCCCTGTGGGAACTAGGGCCCTTGTTGTCTGTTTGTCCGAATCCGCTGTCTACCCAGTCAATTAAGCCGTACGAGTGGTCTGTTTTTGTTTTTGTCCGCTGTCTGTATGCCTGTTGCCTGTGGAATCTGACAGCTATCCTGTCAGACGCGATACCAATGGCATCACAGCCAGGGCATAGCCGCCCCGAATGATCTGCCGTATGATCGTGCCAGCCCTACTCCCGTAAAAGGTGTGGCCAAACAAGAGAAGCAGAGCCAAAAGCCGGGCAACCATGTCCACCTGCAAGCAAACCTCTTGTTCTGCCACACGCATCTGCACACAACTGCACACCTCTGCACACTTCCGTACGCTTGAGCACGCCTTGGCCAGTGAGGCCATGCCTCCGATCGCCGCAGCACTTTCCGCCATTGGCTACTAGTGTCTGGCTTCTGGCCAAAGCTGCCTTGCAGAACGCAGGCACAGCACGACGACCCTCTTTCCTTCGCCGTACCCCCCCCTCCCCCCCCAATTTTCTTACCGTCTATTCTCGTACGGCATCTTCCCTTCGTTGCAGCTGAGATTCCGGGTCCTACTCTGGCCTTGGCTCCTCTCCATCCACTCGTAATACTGGGTACATTACGACGTGTGCCTCACTTACTACTTGTACATCCTTGCATGTGCAAGCAAGCAACCCGGCTCCATATAAGTGCCATCGCTCGAGCTTGACCTAGCGCCCCTTCGTCTTCTTTTTGCCTAGCTCTCTCGTTTCTCGTTTCTCTCGCTCTCGTCCTGCCTCCAACCCAGAGTCTGGTGTCCTCTTTTTTTGTCCCTTTTCTCTCTTCCTACTTCCTCTCCCTCCCCTACCCTCCTCTTCTCCTCTTTTTTTCTTCATTCGTTTTGTAGCCCTTGCTACTCTCGAGCTACTTTGGTCAGAAGAAGCTGCCCTCTTTACTTCTCTGTCCGCCGTGCAGCTTGCATTCGCTTTGCTAGCCAGCTCCTCTCCCACTCTCCCCTCCCACCATCTTATCGTTATTTTTTATATTTTTATTAGACATCTAGCTCAACAATCATTTGTCAAAGAAAAAGAAACAGGCTGCTACCTATAGCTTGCTTACCTCCAGAGCTTCCAGGCAAGCTCTTTGCGGCCGCTCTCGGCCCCCGTTCTTTTTATTCCCAGGGACCAAGAAGCATTCAGTCAATCCTCCCATCATGCTCGCAAGACTTTCGTTTCTACGCTTTGTTACAGCGCTTCTAGCGTCTACCACGCTCGTTGCAGCTTTCGGCGGAGCTGCCGACCAAGCTGGCAATGAAGATGCAGCGCGACGCGGCTACAGCCGTCCTCGCAGCCAGATTGCCCGTGACGCATCCGTGAGCAATTCCACAGAAAGTCAGGAACAGGACGAAAGTGCTCGGAAGGGCGGCGGAGGTGGAGGTGGTGGTGGTGGCGGTGGTGGTGGTGGAGGAGGNNGGTGGTGGTGGTGGTGGTGGTTCATGGACTCCTCCTCCGCCGCCGCCACCGCCGGAGTCTACATGCTGCTATACATGCACCGTCGTTAGCACATCGACGTCTGTCACGACCGAGTATTGCACTGTCACTGAAAAGTGAGTTCTTCTGCTCTATATTGTATCAGCAATTGCTGTCTACGTGGCTAACATTATGTCTGCAGGATAACCGTCTCTGCTATCGACTACATTTCTGTGATTTCGACGGTAACGGACTACATTTCGGTCATTTCCACAGAGATTGACTACGTGTCTGTCATTTCTACGGAAACTGACTACGTATCTGTCATCTCAACGGTGACTGACTACGTCTCCGTCATTTCCACAGAGACTGACTACGTCTCAGTCATCTCAACGGAGACCGACTACATTTCGGTCATCTCTACGGTTACGGACCATGACCACGTTTCCCACATCTCTACGGAGACTGACTTCATTTCTATTATTTCGACCGAGACTGACTATATTTCCGTTATTTCTACAATAACCGATCACGACCACGTGTCCGTCATTTCCACAGAAACAGATATCGTCTCCATCATTTCTACAGAGACCGACACCGCGACCACAACTGTTGTCAGCGGTTCTGTTATCACTGACATAATCATTGTTTCGAGCGTTGTAAGTGCCACTGTCCAATGAAAATGCAAAGGAAGAAGACTAACTAAAGGAACAGGCCACTGTGATTTCCGTGTCGGTCGCTCCAGGGACGACCACTACCCAACCCGGCAGCACCATCACGGTTCCAGCTTCCACTGTCACTCTGCCTGGCGCAACCATCACTCAGTCTGGCACCGTCATTACTTTGCCTGCGTCCACTATCACAGTCTCTAGCTCTGTGGTTACTCTGCCCGGGTCTACCACCACTCAACCAGGTCTCACGGTCACCCTTCCGGCATCAACTCTGCCAGCCTCTACCGTCACGTTGCCGGCCTCCACGGTCACGATACCGGCCTCCACAGTCACACAATCTGGGACTACGAGTGTTATTCCAGCCTCCACTATCACGATTCCTGCCTCTACCATTGTCGTTCCAGCCTCTACCATCACCCTCCCCGGCCAGTCGACGACCGTGGTCGCTACCCAGACTGTTGCTTCTCCAACTGTCATCACAACGGTCTTACCTGCCTCTACCGTGACCATCACGCAGGGTGGTACCACTTTCACATCTGTTGTGCCGGCTTCTACGATCACTGAGACCGTCACGGACTTCGAGACAGGGTCGGGCGAGACGCTCACGATTACGACCACCACAAGCTCACCCGTTACTGTCTGCCCGGCTCCGACTATCACCGGTGAGGCGACAGCTACGTTTGTGCCCAGCAGCAACTTGCTCTGGGGTTGCGAGCCGGGCTTCGTCTGCAATGCCACGAAACCCCTCGGCTGCAACTTCTGGGCTGACACCCCCGAAGACACCTTTGTGTGCCAGCCTGAGCTGTGTATTCCAGCGCCGTTCTTGCCTACTGTCATTTGGCCCGAGAACAAGACCAGCTACTTCCCGCCAACAGACGGCTACTTCAACCTGGCGCCGATTGCTTTTGGTCTCAGCTACGACATCTTTGTCGAGGAGCTTATCATTGAGGAGGTCAACGGCTACACCTTCACTGTGACAACCGGCGACTGGTCCACGCAGTCTACCATTACACACTATCCTCCGCCGTCCACGAGCACAACTCTGACACCCTCTGTCAAGCGGCGCGGGTCCTTGCCTGTCCTGAATGCTAGATACGGCTCTGGTTCTGGGCTCGCTGGTCGGGGCTTTGGTGCAGCTGGCCGTACCCTTTTCAAGCGGGACGAAACCATTATTCCGGCCGTCTGCTACTCGCGGTGCAACAGTGCCAACCTGGAGGCACAGAGAGTCGGAAAAACGCCTGCGCTTTGTGCTAAAGATTCGACGTTTGAGATGTACCTGTCAGCATGCAACGCTTGCATCGCCAGCCATGACCAGCAGAAACTCACCGACAAGGTCTATTTGGACGACAAGTTTTCCCAGTTCTTAGACTACTGCACCATCGTTAGTGGCGCCTCTGCTGTGTCTTCAGGACCACAGGCCGCTCAGTCTGGAACGCCGACCATCAGCTCTGCGTCTCAGGCCGCAGCTAGCTCGGGCAGCATTGTGGCTCTCACTACCTCCACACCTAGCACATCATCGGCGACGACGACGACTACGACGCCTACTTCGACGTCACTTTCGTCTGATCCTCCATCCTCTGCACCTCCTTCTACTACCACCACAACAACTCCCACCACAACAACTCCCACCACAGCAACTTCCACCACAACTCCCACTACCACTACCACTGCAGCAGGCTCTAGTGCTTCATCGGGATCTTCCGCATCGCATTCCCCAGCGCCGATCGGCCAGACGTCCGTTGCAGACACCGTCCCCTTGGCGCCAACATCCACCTCATCGTTAGCCCACCCGGCCAGTGTCAGCACAGCTGGAGCAGCCGCTCTGTTCGTCACAGGTCTTCCGCTCTTCGCTGATCCTCGCGCACACGCCGTGGTTGCCGCGATGCCGGCAGCAGCCATGCTCATGTTTGCCTAGACGTGGACTCAAGGCGAGAACAGAGCAGAAGCATGAGATATGTAGGCACAAAGCGCGCTTCTCACACCATCTACCAAATCCTTTTCCACTCGTTATGATTTTGATTTCAACTGCTTATCCTACAAAATATGGGATAAAAGCATGATATGGATGCATTACACGCCACACTCTGGCCTACGCCACATGATATGTTCGGGGCATTTTCAGCATTTATACTCTTTTCAGATCTCTGCATATGCATTATACCACTCCTTTAATGATGCCATGAATGGTTTACACGGAATATTTAGTTTTGGTAGGAGCGGACGGGGAAGTCCCTTCGCCCTTATTTGAACGGTCTTTTATTGATGTTTTGTTTTGAATTTGTTTTGGGACAACCGGTTGCAAAGGGACCTAAAGGGTTTTTAATGGCACTTCCTGTATGGAAGAAGGATGCTTTGTTTTTGATTTGTGTTATTTGGAAAACTCAGATGCAATCTTCGGCGCTTACTTGCTCGTCGCCACTTTTACCCTTCTTTCATTCCTTTGAATAGTATAGATACCCTATTTTATTGGATAACTCCAGTAACAAAATGATCACTTTTATAAATCCCACGCAAGTAAAAATTGTAAGACGTGATTTCTTCGAGTAAATTGGTTTTTTATTGTTCAAATACTATAGGTAAGAGCACAACTCATAGAACACCACTATAGGAGCACACTTAAAAATAAAATAGCTCAAAATCGACATGCGGAGAATCGAGAACAGAAGTGTCTTAGGTGTGGTACCTCTTCGTTTTTATCGTTAGAAAATAAAACTGCTCGGCGCACAAAGAATAAAACAAACTCAACCCTCTACCAGAGTGTGAACTAAGCCTGCTTGCCGTCTAATGTTACCCCGAGAGCCCGATTACTCGGACTTCCTAAAGAGCAGCCAATAAACGAGCCTGCAGGGTAGCACAATCGTCAATTTGAAGGTGTACTCAATAATAAGCACGCCTAGGCACACAATAAAATGGAAAATGAAAGCGACGATCAAATATGGCAAAACTACACAGATGATCCCCACCACGGCGACGATACCCAGACCTACAATCAGGAAGAAGAACTCGATTAGCAGCAGCAGCAGCATCATTTTGAGAGCTTGAGGCAATGAAAACGCTGAGTGTGCAATTAAAACGCTGAATGTGGCTCTGGGAGTATTGCGGGATGGAGTGCTAGATACCTTGTAGAGATGCTGTTTGTTTGATGAAGCGAATCGTAAACCTTAATGGGACTCGGAAACAGTATCTACGACTTATATAGTCAAAATGCTCTGGCTGGCTCCTGACGAATTGAACAGTTATTTGAATGTGGCTGTTTGAAATAATATCCAGCACTCAACAGGGAAGTAACTCTGTAGTAGTATCTGAACAACTAGGTTTCTTAAGGTACGCAGAACCCTTTGGAGGCCGGTGACAGCAATTCATACCCTAGATTGGCTCGCTTTGTTATAGTAGCTAACAAGTGGTTACTCGGCATCCCTACAAAGAACCAAAACATATTGCATAGATTGACGCCATTGTATTTCAAAATCCCTAGACAAAAAAAGACGAGGCAAAATAAAGATCATGCAATATTAAATCCAAAAAAAAGAAAAAACAATAAGAAATAGGGACGCGAGTAGGGAGAATCGGCAGCTGCAAGACCGCCGAACGGTACAAGCGCAAATTCAAGGAACGAAAAAAAACAAAGATTGTTCGAAGCCGACTCGCAATAAAGTAGCACAAGGCTCTTTGTAAAAGCCCATAATCATAGACAATAATAACAGCTGAAGCACATGATGCAGAGACGCTGTTCAGCTTCCGCCTGGTTGGAAAGATCCCTGCCGAGCCCTAGTGGCTGTAATACCAAGCAAGTTGTTTGTTGCGATATGAGAAACCACATCCAGAGGCATGAAGGCGTGCTCACGTTATTGAGTCTGGACACACCTTAAAAGAACTGCAACCGGTACATTCATTCCCCAACGCACCGGTTCGTTTCACACCACGAATGCCGCTTCCCGATTGCCTAGTCGTATACGCCGTGTGGAGTCGTCTTTCTCTTCCCGATATTTGCTACCCCCCTCGTGCTCGCTCCTGGGCCATAAGGCCGCCTTCGTCCGGAACTCTGCAGCTATTTTCGAGTACTCTTTCCGGCCGCCTCCGCTTCCCCTGCTGCAACCGCGGAACCCATACCAATCCTACATCCGTGGCATGGCAGGTGCAGCTCTTGAAACTCGGTAGTTGAAAAAACCAAATGATTAAATTCAGTGTGCGTCTTCTCTCTTCTGCCCTCTCGCTGGAACCTCGGAGCGTCCACCATATTTGCCAGCGTGCGGCCGTTCACATTATGACACACTTCGAGCAGCAACCTGCCTCAGTCTCGTTGTCGCTCATCTCCATCTTGTTTGCTGGTCCGCCAGTGTTCGAGACGCCGCTTCCGGTCGAGTAGCCCTGAACTTCACGGTTGAAACGCCGAATTTCGCGAACGATATCGTAGAAAGCCTGGTCGACATTGATTCGTGACTTGGCTGAGGTTTCAATGAACTTGCACCCGAAGGCTCTCGCTAGCGCCTCACCCTCTGTAGAAGACAAAAAAGGTAAGTTAGTGACCGCCACACAGGGGAAGGTAGCACGCAGCTACACGATATTTGTTGTACGTACCTTGCCTGGTGACTTCACGCTCGCCCTCAAGATCGCACTTGTTGCCAACAACAACCATGGGGAAGTAGTCCCTGTCCTTAACGCGTAGAATTTGTTGTTGGAAGGTGGTGATTTCCTCGAAGCTCTGGCGCGATGTGATGGAGTAAACCAATAGGAAACCTTCGCCGGTTCTCATGTACTGTTCGCGCATCGCAGCATACTCTTCTTGGCCGGCAGTATCCAGAACATCGAGAAGTGCGACCTCCTCGTCGATAACGCACTGCTTCCGGTATGAGTCTGGCGAGAATCATGTCAGCAATAGGGTCCTTGGCAGCTGTTGCAGTATATTTGCCTCTTTGGACAAACACCCGAACACCGAAAATGCGGCGCAAACAGCACGATGACCACAACGCTTCTGGAGCAACTAGCAAAAACAAAACTCACCTTCGATTGTCGGATCATACTCGTCGATGAAATGGCTCTGGATCAGCTGGATGGTGAGGCAAGACTTGCCTACACCACCACCGCCGACTACTACCAGCTTGTATTCTCTGAGAAACTAAAGCGCAGGAAGTCGGTTAGCCAAACGAATACAAGGTGTCTTTGTGTGTGGTAGAGTGCACATAGTCGTTGTTGTGCGAAGATAGCGAAAATGAGAGACCCGGATGCGATTCAGCATTCGTAGCCGCCAAGGTTCTGGGACCGTCCAAGCACTCGTATTGAGGTCACAAAGCCCAGACAAAACAGACGACAAACAGTTTCTCACCTTGGTGGCCATGACTGTGGCTGATGGAGAAGAAGAAGGAGCGGATGGTCGTGTGAAGAGACAATATCGATCTGGATTCGACGGCGACTGACAAGGGGTTGGAGTCGAGATAGCGGAAAACGGTGTGAAAGGAGGAAGAGATCCACCGTGTGACAAACGAACCGAGGGACGAACAGCCGGAGGATGTCGAAATGGGGAGAAGACACGTCAAAGAAAGGATGAGAGAAATGGAAGAGCAAGGTGATTGATTGACGTGAGTCTTGTAGAGGCTGCGTTTGGTGGCGAGGTTGAAGGAAGGAGAGGAAAGGGGACCAGCGATATCCTTTGAGGGAACTCCCTTTTTTCTCAGGACCACGACAACAACGGGTTTTCGCTGGCTATGGGGAAATTTCGCCGGGTCCGGGCGGTGGTGGTCGTGGGTCTCTTTCTAGACGGAGTTGGGACTAGTTGATCGATCAATGGACGGAGAGGGGGGTTGGAAGGGAGTGTCGCGTTCTCCCTAAGTCGCTATTCCTAGGCTGTTCTGTATCAGTAGGCGGTTTTTTGGGGCAGGTGGGCTCCAGCGGGTGTCTTTCTAGTTCTGGGTCTGATAGCTGCGAGAGCTCTGAGGCTAGGCTGAGGTTAGTGGTCTAGTGTCAAGACGGTACGGTACACGGATATATTTCGTCAAGAGCAAGGTTCACCTTGGCGGATTTCGGTGAGGGGGGGGAATACAACGGCCACGATGCGCATTCGGTCGTCAGGGCCGGCGATGGGGTTACTTACAATACGGGAGGGTGAATAAAATCAGGAGCGGCGAAAAAAAGCGAGAAGAGCGCGAGAGCAGCCGGGAAACGAAAACAAATAGTTCATGGAATGGGGTGGGAAAGAGGGCAGGGAAGGAGCAATGGAAAGGGGGAAAGAAGGAAACAGCGAGAAAGGGGAGTCGCAGAGCAAAAAGAAAAATAAAGGCACACATGCAAGACAGACAGGGGGCCGGCGCCTGGGAGCGCTGTGCTTTGCAGTGAAGCTGTGGCTACTTGCACGCTATCCCCCATAGCATGCCAATACTCGTGTAGACCGTTAGTGCCAAAGTAGTGTGAGCGTGTGCGTCCAGGGTGGTGGTAGTACTAGTTCTTGTAGTGTACGGAGTGTGTAGCGTATGTGTGCTCAGTACGGGTACGAATTACTCGTAGTAGTACGGAGTACTTGCTGCTAGCAGCACATGCTATGTACTCCGTAGAATGGTGTTGGTGGGCGCTAGTTTTAGGAGTGTGTGCTATCAGACACTGCACCGGGCTGCACAGAACAGACGACATGCCCCCCTGCACCTTCCTTTGCAGCCCACCACACCGTCCACAACGCGATCCCACCTTCATCCGAGTGTGCTATGGTATCCTACCACATACAAAGAGCATCCGATTTGCAGGTCGCAACTGCAGGAATACGACGACAACTACATCAAGCCGTCGGGCAGGAGCGATTACAAATTCCCGTACTCTGTTCTCCGTAAGATGCAAACCGCGAACAAGTAGTACGAGAACACATGCACGAGGTCGTACGGTAGTTGGAGCAGTCTTCTTCTTCCACAAGGGCCACTGCGTAACTGTGCATGCTGCAGGACGTAAGGGCATATCTGTATGTATCTTACCATACTTACGACGACAGTTCGCCATGTGAAGCAACCACAACGGCGCACTGGTGGCAGCCGTGGATGCCACTCTATGTATCGGTTCTCCACGACTTGGCGCATCCCAATTAACACACTACAACCCGTGCGCCATAGTAATCTACAGAGTCGCTGCTCGAGGCCAAAACACCTGCCAGATCACCACGACCCAATATTGCTTCTGAGCAGACATGTATGAGTATAACAGCCAATCTTAACGAGCGGCAACGCCGTTGTATTTGCCCCGAAGATGGCGAGAATGGCAGAGAGTACCCCCTTTAAAAGGAAGAATAGGGGTTGCACTAAGTATCCTGTTACCTGGGCGTCTACGACTACGAGTAGCATTAATTCTACTGTGTGCAACTACAGTGCTTTGGGCTCCGTGTATGGGCCACCAAGGTGGACTACCGCAATACAGATGAGGAAGATACACGTCAAGTACTTTTGTTTCCCGCATAATATTAGGGGACTCATCCGTAGCACTCAAGTCCTGTAGCTGCTCTTCCCCGAGGCGGGAATCAGTGGTACACTGTGCGGGTACGGTGGCTAGATGAAGATAGCGAGTGGGGAAGCAGGAGCAAGCACGAGTAGTCCCGTTTAGAGGGCCAAGCAGGAGTAGCGAAGCTAGGTGACAGCGGCGGTTGTGCTCATTCGTTACTCCAAGTAGAATACTCGTACGCGTGTGTACGAAGTACCTACGAGTACTACGGTGTATGAGTTTTGAAAGGACTCCGTGCTGGGCGTCAGAACAAGTCAATGGGTGGTTATAAGAGGCTGAGGGTGCAGATGGAATCGAATAGGGCGGCAAAGTCTATCAGAAAAAAACCAGAAACATTCGGTGAGCAGACCCGCCCGGTGAGACTGAAAGCTTCTTGGGCCTCTGTCTTGTGGGCCAAACCGCTGAGTACCGCTAGAGGGTGCTTATAACAGCAGGTCTGCTGTAGAAAAAGAGAGCATGCCGAAGAGACGCCACAAAAAGCGTACTCGCACATAAAAGAACTACTGGTAAAACGGAGACGAGGTTCAGGCAGCTACATATGAAGGGGTGGAAAGTCTAAAGCTTATTACGGAGAGCAATACAACAGCCGGCGAGTGACGATGCAGGACGACACAGGGAAGGCGTCTAGGCTGTAGACCCAGGCTCTTCAGGCCGTGCCTCTATTCTACCCACTAACGGACTCCATCCGGATACAGCTCTGCAGCATGCAGCTGGAGGACCTTGCATGCAAGAGCAAGACACTTCGCACAGAAATAGCTCCTTAACAGCACCAACGGCCCCAAAAGTGGGCTGTTCAAGGTGCGGTGTGAATGGACGAGTGGAACATGGACGTACTCGTACATACGCTACTGTACCCATCGATGAGGAGGCTGCAAAAAGTGTACCTGGAATGGAAGCTGGGCTGCGTCTGCATTTATGTCTGCCTGCATCTGCCTGCATTTGCATCTGCATCTGCACCTGCAGCGGCTCCTGCAGAGTGTCTCTTCTTGGCGCTGCACAGAAGCTGCATGTTCTGCTGAAGCTTGTTGTTCCTGCCCCGTTTTGCCAAAATGTCTCTCGTTTTAGCCACCACCGGAGAATCGATAAAACGGATGCACGACTGGCGATGCTGAGAGAGAGACCGCTATATCATCCAGCCCGGTTTTAGTTGATTGTCTATACGCAGTACTCCGTACTCTCTCTCTCGCTCTTTTCTGGCTACCCGATATGCTCGTAGGCGGGTGGCAGATATTCCCTTGCAGACAGGGAACAGGCAGCGAAAACGGAAGCGAACGACGACACAGACAGTGTTCCGTGTGAGTCTCAATCAGTCGCTCTGCAAATTGCTGCGGGTGCTGTTTGTTTCCGTATCCAGCACCAAGAGCCTGCCAGAACCGTTGGTTAGGTAGTGGGGCACTTTTATCTGCGAGCCACAGCCAGCACGACAGTACGGAGTGTGTACATAGTGTAGCTACCCATCGGTTCTCCAGGCCATCCATTTCGTTTATTACCAGAGGGGCGCTTAGTATGCTATGAGCTATGGGGAGACATTGGATACAACCGTTAATGGGGACTACGTCGTATGATACTGCCATAGGCTCCCACGTTTCCACAACAGGAAGTGGAAGGGAACAAATGGAAGCTTTAACGGACATTAAAAAGGCACGAAGTACGGAGATGGCCAACACCGGAAAGGCTAAAACGAACAAGTGCGAATGTTTCGTTTCGCTGGACACGTTCTGCTGCTCTCAGCTATGTTACATACTCCGTGCATTTTGACCCATAACTACTCATGGAAGAGATGAGCTAGCGGAGACTGTCTGTGAGAGAAGCGGCATGTCTTGCGTGGTGCATGTGGCTGCGAGGCCGAGACAAAAGACGACTCATGCACACAGCCGGAGCGGAGACACCATGCTTAGACTGCATGGCTGGTGGATGAGCACAGCAGCGGTGGCTGTAGCCCGTTGCCGAAACCGAGCGGCGGTCTACTGCGTAGTTGTACAGTGAATCATTGCTTTGTCGACGACCACTCTGGCATCTGACGGCATGAACACGAGGAAATGGAAAGGGGGTTGAAGCTGGAGCTTAGGTGGCGCCCAAGTTGGGTTTAGCACAGGAGGGGAAGATTGCTAGACCACCCAACGATAGGAGAGAAATTGCAATCAGGAAACTTTCTAGAACGAATTGAGAAGACACGAGCTGCGCGCCATATACTCCCTAACGCAGTTGAGTAAATAAAATACGGCGTAGTAGAAATAAGAAAAAGGGGGTGGGCGAATGAGTTGTGACGCCATAAAAATTGCACGGCGTCTCCGGAGAAGGCCTGAAAACGATGGAACTAATTTGCGCATCCAAATCTCAGGTCGTGTGCTGTCGCTTTCCCCCCAGAGTCTCGTACGGAGCACCACTTCAGCTAGTGATTCACACGGCGACCTGCCTCAGTTAGGAAGGGCTGTGAAGATCTGGCTTAGCACAGTCAGCTAAACCTGTTTTGTTCCTGCGCTGCGAGGTGCCCAGCATACCCTTTTGGATTTCCTTTTCGCCGTTTGAGCCACCCCTTCGGCGACTCCCAGATAGACGCAACCCTGAGATGATCTCTAGCCTCGCAAGCGGGAAGGCATGGAGTGGTCAGGGATTGACGATCACAACAGTACTCGTACTTAAACTGGGTCGGCATAGATAAAAGACTGGAGTGTGGCACACCTCATGCCAAAAGCACTAAATAAGAAGCGATTGGGCAGCTAAACTGTTCCCAATCTGGAGTAGACCATGCCTGAACGAACCAGGTGAAACGCCACATTTCAAACACGACTAGCCGTTTGAGTATATGTACTCGTAAAGGCACGATGGAACTACAAGGTCATGGTCGACGAAGAAGCGAGGGGTTAGGAGGAAAGAACAACAGCAGGAAGGAGCGACGAGTGCGGTCCTACCCTACGTCGAAGTCGAATAGCCCAAAGAGGAAAGGGAGCAAGCTTTCGTGGGGGAGCCTGGCCGCTCCTTTCCCCATCCCTGGAACAGCACGGAGTACTTCCGTATACCGGGATGAAGGAAATAGTGTACGGGGTACCCATATCTATCTTACGACGTACATTCATACACCTGCACAACGTATAATGCACGTCTATAGTGACCAGTTTGCGTCTTAACGACGATGAGGTTTTCGTCATTCATGCATATTGGTAGGCGTGTATGAGGTGAGGCTGCTCACTGGGGGGAACCCATGATTTGGAGCAGGGGTTACAGGGAAGACAACCCACGTGCGTTGCGTGAGAGATGTTGTTTCAACAACGTGGACAGACTGTAGCTGCAAAAAGCAGAAATCAAAAAGTACAGCAACCCCGTCGGACTAGCCGAGCAGAAGCTAACAGGAACAGTTCCTCGGTGGCCAACACTGCGCTATCTTGTTCTGTCTATATGTATGGAGTACATTGCATGACTTTCCGGTTAGCCCCTTTTGGCTCTCATGGCTACGGATCAGGCCTCTTTTTCTCCTTCAGACTCGTCATCCTCGCCTTCCACCATGACACGCCGGCCCTCAACGTTCTTTTCCACCTCGGCTACGAGACTCTCGAGGAAGGCTTGGTCTCTGTGGCGGACGTCAGTTTATGTGCCACACGCACGCAAAATGGGCGTATGTTGCCAAGGGCGACTTACTTTCCTACCAATGTCACCGTGTTCCGTGACCGATTCCAGCGCGGATAGCTACCGACTTTGACGCCCAGTGGCTCAACTCGCGCGGCTAGCTCAGTCAAATACGGTGCAACGGCGCTCTCGCGCATCGGCGTCGAGATCAGCACCCGCACCGTGCCCTTGCCGTCAGGATCCTCAAGACGGGACAGCATCGAGGGCTTGAGTGCATTCAGCAGCATTTCAACTAGACAAGGAATAAGTATGATGATCCCTTAGCTCCGGAAAAACAGCCGTTCTAAACCTACATAGCCGTGGAACTCCTGGCAGGATGTGCACATTGCCATTCACAACACACACAGGCACCCATATGCCTTCACATGGGAACAAAAACTGTGCCTCTGCCGGTAGTTCCGGATTGGTCGGAAGCTCGACCATACGGAGGCGGGCCCGTAGCGCAGGCGTGTCGGTGTCCCAATCAGTTGGGGGTTGATCTGGCTTCTGTTTAGAAAGGCTGCGCATGCGAGCAAACGCCTCGTCGTAAAGCCTCAACTCGAGGCCGAATGCCTTCGCAATCGACGGGTAAGTAATGTCATCGTGTCTGTGGGGAAAGTTTTAGTATTTTCTCCTTCCCGTTACGTCTTGTGTTGAGAACATACGTTGGCCCAATGCCACCACTACAACCTTGTTAGCACCTTGCTTCCTATCGTGTTTCTTCTCGGCTACACTTACCTGGTCACCACAAAGTCATAACGCCCGCTCATGCGCCTTACGGCTTCGATGATCTGGCTCTCATCATCTTCGACCACTTCAATTCGCTTCAACGCCTAATACCGGGTTCACCTAAGTCAGCGTCCCAGCCTTGATGGAAGAGATGGCCTGGAAGGCCAACATCAAGTGGCAGCAGCTAGACGTACAATTCCGATGGAAAAGCACCATTTTGCCAAGTATGTGGAGTTTGTCTGTCATAAATGGCCAAACAAGCGCCGAAAGGCAATGGGATTGAAATCGTCAGTCACATAATATGATGAGCAGGATAGAAGGACCATGGTAGCTTACATCTACAGTCTATCAAGCCCGCATAAAAACGCTGTTAGCTAATGTACCAACCAAAAGCGTACCTACTGCGCATAGCTGCACATCTCTTGTGAAATTGCACATAAGACCAGTAAATGAAGTACAGCAGCAATACATATGCCCACAATTATTGGTTTTGCTGTTACAAGATGGGTCATACCTTGCCGCCGAGCACCTCGTCTCCGATGACAAGACACGCCGCCGTGCGGATCGGCTTGGACGCATTGGCTATAGCTGCTGATGTGGTCGCCATAGTGCTGAAGTGAGCCGCAATAGGAAAGCGGGCAACAGGAGAAAGGGGCGTGTAAGCTGCAGCAGCTACGGTGACAGAGGCGGATGATGTGAGGCGGAAAAACGAGTAGGATAACCGGAGACCCGACGGAGTTCTGTATAGCTGGCAGCGCACGGTGCGGGCCAGACGCAGAGACATGAAGAAGAGAAGGAGATATATACGAAAAAAAGGAAATGAAGAAAACCACACACAAGGGGAATGGACACGAGGAAGGCCGACGAAAACGTGAGGCGGCTGGCAAATCCTGCTGTTTGCAGTGCTTGTAAGCTTCTGCTAAGCAAAACTCGGAGACAGGCGGACGGGAAGAGGTCCGGACTTTAGCACGTCATGCCACTGGGACAGACCAGCACGGCAGCTAACTCTCCCTAACCGCTAACCGCTACAGGAGAGGAATCAAAGCCTGGCGCAGCACTGTCCGCCGCCCCGCCCCCGCGATTAGTATGTGTGCTGCTTGCGCAGGCCCATTGGACTCGTGCGTTCTCCCCGGCTATCTTGTGACGTCTTCGCTTCGTTCTACCACCGATACTGATTTTGTGCTTCCTCTTGTCGGACCCATACACTGCGCGCCCAAGATGGTACGCATGCACCTCTTAGGCGAAGCCATTGGGCTCTTCCTAGGACGCGCTCTTTCGTTTCGCCGAGAAAAGAGCTTACTAACAGGAATCTGCAGAGCTCCGAATCCAGACTGTACACCTTCTCCCAGGAGACCAAAGACCAGCTGCGCAAGTTTCGCTTGGGCACATCACGGTCGAATGACCCACAGGCAGTTATCTGTATGTTATTTCTTCTCTTTCTCCTGCCGCTGTCGCTGCTGCGCGGCCGTCTGCCTCCTTACTCACCGCGTTCGTCTTCTCCGCGCCAGACTTCATCGACAAGGCCACGAAAGAGATCCGCCAGGATGACGACAAGGTGGTTTACAAGAGCCTCGAAGAGATTGGCGACGACCTACCCGAGAATGCGCCGCGTTTCGTGCTCCTCAGCTACCCTATGACGCTAGTAAGAAGGCCGGATCTCCCAGATCTCCCAGAGCTGCTCCTCCTGTTTCTCTTCACTAACTACCATGCGTGCATAGCCGTCCGGCCGTTTGTCCGTTCCCTACGTTCTGCTCTACTACCTGCCCATCACCTGTGGCAGCGAGATTCGCATGTTATACGCCGGTGCCAAGGAGCTCATGCGCAACACGAGCGAGGTGGGCAAGGTGATTGACCTAGAGTCCATCGAAGAGTTGGAGGAGCTGCCGCAGAAGCTTGGAGCAGCATAAGGGAACAATTGGGGAAGAGAAGCAGGTCTTGGACGAGCGATGTTTCGAAAGGCTGAGCTGTGCCTGTTATACGAGAAGACGCTTTATGTTGTTTTTGGTCATAGGATATATGAATGGAACGGCGCTTCACTTGGAACATGATTTTTGATCCAGATGAGAGTTCAGACGCACAAAGCAAAGGCTATTCATTTTCAACTCGGGGAATATGTGCTATGGTTTTCCAAGGCTGCAAGCTCGTTCTAACCGACTTTCCAATCCTATTTTGTACATGTATGTTGTGTATTTTTTTTGCTTTTCGGCATCGGGTTGTCAGTCATCTGGCAACACCTCTTTACCGTCCAGTCCCAGCTGCCCTGCCAGCGTCCGGACGACATTCTTGAGCGCGTGACATGCCGGGCTATCGGGGTAGCTATCGAAGAAACTCTCGCCGTAGTCGCACGCCATGCCGATGCGCGGGTCCAGGGGCACTGACCCCAGGAACGGCAGACCCAGCTCGTCCGCCAAACCCTGGCCACCGCCGGTTGTCGCCCGGAAGATCTGGCTTTCGTGTTTGCAGTTAGGGCACACAAACCCGCTCATGTTCTCCACGATGCCCAGTATGCGGATTCCTGCCTTGCGGCAAAAGTCGATTTCTTTGCGCACGTCCAACAGCGCGACCTCTTGTGGTGTGGTGACGATGACGGCGCCGTCGATGCCGCTCTCCTGGAGGAAGGAGTTGACGCTCAGGTGTTCGTCGCTGGTGCCTGGCGGCGTGTCGACGAGAAGGAAGTCAAGGTCGCCCCACTCGACGTCCTTGAGGAACTGCTTGATGAGGCCGTTCTTTTTGGCTCCGCGCCAGATGATGGCATCGTCGCGGTTCGGCAGCATGAACTGGATGCTCATGACGCCGAGGTTGTCGGTCACCCACACAGGCGACCAGCCGGCACTGCTAACATGGATGGTCTCCTCCTCGACGCCCATCATCTTGGGAATACTAGGGCCGCAAATATCGGTATCCATGATGCCGACATTGCTGTCTGGGTTGGCTGAAAAGGCGTGGCCCAAGAGGGTTGTGAATGTGCTCTGTGGTCTGATTAGCATCTCTGGCCCTGTCTACCAGCCGTGGAGTGGCATCTATCACCTTTCCGACGCCGCCTTTGCCGCTCAATATCAGCACTTTGTGTTGCACGCCGCTCAACCGGGCCGTGATGAGTGGGATGTCTGGATCCGGCCCTTTGGGTGCGGATGCACATATTTCCTGGTTCGGGCATCCGGCACAGGAGTCGGCTTGGCCGGCCTGCTCTGATTCAGGGCCGGGGCAGTGTTCTGGCTCTGGCGCAACGAGCTGTGGCTTCGCCTTCATCGGGTTGGCGAGGACATCCTCGACTGACTCTGGCAGATCCAGCGCTGGCGCCATGCTGCTTTCGTCTTCTCCCTTGCTCCCAATCTCTTATCAATAGGTTTCTTCAACTATTGAGATGTGTACGTTGGCCTGGAGGAACCGTGGGGTGTCGCCGTATATGGTCTGAGTCGACCCAGAGGCGGACTGCGAAGACGGAAAAGAAAGTCGGATCTGATTGGTAAGTGGCGAATCACAAATGCGCGCCGTCGCTGACTGGAAATTCGAAATGCACTCAAAAGCCGGCGCCTACCCCGCTGACGTATCCAGCGCTGGTGCGCTATCGGCTCTTATCTTATCACTCGTGCGTTCTGTTCGCTCTTCAACCACACTCGTACATATCTGCATCGACTTACACGCATTCTATTGTGCAAGAGAGGTGTGGGTAACATTCACCGGTTTTGTTTTATTTTATTTAGAAATGACGACCTTGGACAGAAAGGGCATGAAAACACACTCTGTCTTTAGCTACACCCTCGGAAATTCACGGCTAGAAAGACCGTTTGCACCATCAACGAAAATCACCACGTCACAAGTCGTCACAGGCGGCCGATATACCAATGATAAGACTGGCTTGCACACGGCCTACCTACGCTTGTAGTTGGTGATGTTGCAATGGTGCTGCATGTCTAAAGGGTTCTCACCATGCACCACACCCTCTTCTACGACTCGCTTGCCCTGTACAGTTTGTTTACTTCGCCATTACTTCCTCTATCTTCACCTTGATAAGAAGCCTTCACACACTTGCTAGGGCCGTGGCCCCTTTTGGCTTCTTTTTTGCTACTTGCTGCTCAATTAATTCCGACAAGTTGCCGAGAAGTCCTCGTTTCCGCGATTAGCGCTGTCGGTTTATTGTTTGGCTGCGTGATTCTTCATCTTTCAGGTCGAAAATGAGACTAAGAAGCATGTCAAGGATATCCCTCATGTCATGTGCAAAACCGTAGTAGCTGGCTACGCTCGTGATCATGTCGGACTATATTCTGCGTAGGTCCGGTGTATGGCCGGCCTGGAACAAGACGTGAAAGAAAAGAAACGAAGAGCACAAATAGGGCCGTCCACATAGTCAAGGCCGTGGCAACATTCTCCAGCGTGGAGGAGCGTCCGCAAATTGGCTCGATAGACTGTAGTTAAGCCTGGCTTTGACTTGAAGATATGACCAAAGCAAACAGAGTTAAGGAAGAGCGAGATGGCACCACTCGTGCCGTTACTTTGCTCTGCCATGGTAAGAACAGCGAATCCTGGGTAGGTGGGCCATATGCTGCAACATAACTCGTGATAGGTCGGCCCTTCAACCGGCTAGGGCCCAACTGCCAGTTGTCTATTGAAGTGAAATTTGAGCAGTGGCTTCCCTCTACTAATGGGCACCAATACCGCATCGACTTGTGCCGCCCATCTCCATCTCCGTTGGGTGTCTATGATGGAGAAACCAGGGGAGTTGGGCTGAATCTGGGGGGGAGACGGTAGACAAATATGTGGAGAGGCAGATTGGGACGAACGGAAGACACTGAAAAATCAATAGAGAAACACAATATAGATGGAGTGAACCTGAGTACTGTATCAAACCAAGCAAAAGGTTGAACCCAGTTCTATATCGGCAGATACAGCCAAGAACCAGAAACGCAACGGGAGACAGAATTGGGTAAGGAATAGAGGATGGTCACGGAAAATAGAAGCGGCAGGATGGGGGTGGTAGGGTAGCATTCTGGCATGGTATGTTGCCAGCATAGCATGCATCGAAACACACATCCAATGCAGGCAGACGTCGGGCTATGTGGGATGTTGAAGAGGAACAAGACACATCATTGACCAGTTGAGAAGCAGGCAGAAATTAGTGGCTGTTGGGCAAAGCGCTATTCTAAGTGGGGCTTACTGCTGTTCAACACTACTCCGTACACACTCGCTCTTTGGTGTGCTGTAGTGAGTGTATGTTTGCTGCAATAGCATCGGTTCCTAGTTATAATACAGGAAGTTAGTGAGCTAGGAAGGAAGGAGAGTCCCTGCAGCTCACCTGACTTCGTGTGCCTGCCAGTTACGCCATTGGGACCACGACGTCTGGAAAAGGCACACCGTCGTCAATGTAGACGGTTTCTCCCATTTATCTCATTTGTTCCCTTTCCCCCCCGTTTCCCCCTCATTTTCCTTTGCCAACCTGATCTCGGAACGAGCCCAACGCAGGCGAACCGGCAGGGAACCAACCATAAAACACCACCCTATTGCAGCTCTGGTTTCGCTGTTCGGTCCACACTGAAAAAGGCACCGATCTAGTCTTGCTTTCGCGACGAAGAAAGCCCGACACGCGTGAAAACAGAACGGGAGCCCGCCAACAGTGACAACTTCTGTCCCAAAAAAAACGAGTCAAAACTATAGCCAGTAGGCACAGGCACGGGCACGAAAACTGAAACAGACGCAGACAACAGTGGTGCTTGGAGCCAGGCGTGGATCCGCGGCCCATGTCGCGTTGCTCTGCTGTCGCTTCTCCTTGAGTGCCACGTCTCCTTATTGACAGCAGTGACAACAATCAAGCTCTCCCAGAACGAATTTGACGCGTGTCGACGGTGGTCCCGTCCGGCCACTGGCCTCTCCAGCCGCTGACTCCGCGACTGCCACGGCCCACGGCTGTCTCTCGCGCCTCCGAAAGGCGATGATGCCCAGTACGCAACGCAAGATGTTAAGATATATGCGAAGCTCGGAGCCCAAGGGCAACAACGCCAACGGCAGCAATGCCGGAGTCAACACAGGCAACAGCCACAGTAATGGCACCAACACGAGTCCGAAAAACTCTTCACACAACAACCCCCAGCACTCTCAAATACCGCCACCTCTGCTGTCTGCTCGACAGGTGCTTGCCGAAGCAGCCAAGATCACTGTCCCTCTTCCTCTCCGCGGAGCCACCCCCAGCCACCAGATGAGCTCGATTCCGACGGCGTCGGCCTCGCCAAAGCAGCAACAGCCTCAGCGACAGTCGTCTTTCCAGCGCACAAGGTCTAACTCCGACAACAACCGGCCGTTGCCTACGCCTCCCGACCAGGCCCAGCAGCAGCAAATATGGGAAGAGTCTAGCATCAACTCGATGTTCACGGAGAGCGTGGCGACAGCGGCACGGCCGCAGCAACGCGGCAACCTCGGCCGGTTCGACAGCCCGTTCCCACAGCAGCGTGGCCTGCACCACTACGAGCGTGCGGGTGGCGAAAGAGCGACTGACGAACCGTCTTCGGCTCTCCTTGTGGGCGACCGGGGAATTCTGCGCATGGTTCCGACAAACGGCGGCGCCGAAGCACAAGGCGGCCACAACGAAGATCCATATGGAGAAAGATCACCATACGGCTCTCCACCACGGCACATCCCGGTTCTGAAGCACTCCAAATATGCGCTGAGAGACACTCGTGCAGCGACTCGGCGGTCGTCTTTTTCAGACCGGCTTTCTCACGGCAATCACGACGAAGGGGCAGGTGGCGACTCGCCGGAGCGGCGCACACACCACCGCAGCGATGGCATGATGAAGACAACAGCCGGTGGAAGCGGAGGGGCGGGGGGTGCCGGTACGGGAGGTGCCAACGGCGCATTAGAGCAGGACCTCGGAGCGGCCCGGTCGGCCTACTTTCACGACGGCGATGGTCTATTGGGGCGGACACCAGCACGAGGCGGGACGGACGATGGGAGCGACGCGCCATCGCAGGGAGACGAGGCGACAAACCAGCGGACTCCACGGCAAGTGCGGTCACCGGCAGGGCCACCGCCGCCGCAGCCACCGCCGGCTGTTCCACTGAAGAAAGGGTTGCAGGAGAGCTCGCTGCCACGGGTCGGTGGGGGAGGCGGAAGCCGGCGCGAGAAGAAGATCAGCCGGAAGCGGCGGCATAGCCCCGACTACGATGACAGTGCGCTACACTCGATGAGCTACTCGAACCTAAAAGAGGAGCCATTTGACCACGATCCGGCACGAGCGGCGGTGCAGTCAACGGCACCGACGCCGCCAACGCCTTCGAAGCTGACGATCGAGGAGCGGCTGGCACACTACAAAAGACGAGAGGCAAATCAGCAGCACCATTTCTTCACGGATATGACGGTCCAGGAGTGGGACGAGTGCGGAGACTGGTTCCTGGAACAGTTTGCGGAGCTCTCGAACAAGATCCGGGCCAAGCGGCAAGCTAAGCGCAAGAAGATGGCCGAGTTTGAAGCGGAAGTCGCAGAGCGCGAGAAGATGGTGCGGGTGAAGATGGAGAGCATTGAGCGGACGCTGGGGGAGCTCAAGCACGAGGGCGAGGGGATGATGCGTGGCAAGTCGGTCGAGATGTAGGACAGGGGCAGTTGCACCAATACCAAGTATGGTGATATATACATTGCCCAGAACGGGGCCGATGGGCGGCGGAGGACACGGCATTCCGGAATGGCGGACAACGGGTTGGGTGGGCGAATCCGCGACTGACCAGAGCGGTCTGACGGCTTCTTGCCAATGATGACAGCTACGACGCAATAGAGTACAGCAATGCCTGCGTAGGCATAGAGAAAGGACATCTGGGAATAGGTGGGTGATGCTCGGATCTGACTTTGGATCTGATTTCGGCGATTTTCATCTGCGTGGATCTGCTATCTGCTCTGGGCTTGCTATTTGGCGCTTGCAGTTTGCCGTTTGCAATTCGAATTTGCCGGGTTGATTATGATGTATGACTTTACGATGTGCGTGCTTGTTTTCTTAGTGGCTGTTTCTTTAATTTGATGCTACTCTGTCCGCCTTTTGATGGCCCTCTTCGGCTCATACGACATTGCTACTGATAACTCTTCTGTTTCTTCCAACGACGAGACGTAGTTGTCGGCCACGCTGGGGGTGGTCTTCGGCAGGTTGGGTCTCGGGCAGGAAAATACCATGGCGCACGCGGTCGGAAAACAGCTCGTAGGCGGGGTAGTAGGCGTCGACAAAGCGGTCGACCTGCTCGTCGGACATGCCGGTGCCGCGTGCGCGGCGCAGAGCGGCTTCCTGTTCGCGGCGCCAGGCGTAGACATAGCCGGTGTTTTCGGCGTCGAGGTGGATGAAGGCGTCGAGGCGGCTGGTCAGCGCGTCGTCGTAAGCGGCCAGCTGGTCGTTGATGAAGAGCAGGTGGGCGAGCTGGTGGCCGTGCAGTTGGGATGGCGCGTCTGAGTTTGCGTGGCCCGCGTGGCCGTCTGTGTCAGCGGCCGATGACGCGCGCCATTTGCGCTCGATCTCGGCCGGGTCGACGCTGCGGAAGCCGACACACCAGCCCTCGACGATGACGACCTGCAGCGGCGGCTGGCCGGGCCCGTTGACGAGGCGGCCGGGGGCGGTGGGCGACGGCGCGACACGGTCGCCGAGCCCGTGGAAAGCGGCCTTGTCGTATTCGGGGACGTGGGCGGGCTGGCCGGCACAGACGGCGTCGAAGAATTGGCGGAGCAGGGCGGTATCATGGGTGCCTGGGGGGGGTTAGCGGGCGGACATCAACCACGGCGGCAAGAGGAGGTACCTGGCTCCCCCCGGACTTGCACGAGGCGGTTGTCGGGGTGGGCGGCGGCGAGGGCGAGCTGGTCGGCGTGGGTCAAGTAAAAGTCGTCGATGCTGACGACGAGGGTCTCGAGGCCCTCGCGGTCTTGGAAGGTCTCGGCGAGGGCGCGGACGAGGGTGGTCTTGCCGACGCCCTGGACGCCGTTGAGGCCGACAATGAAGGGCCGGGTAGGGCGAGGAGGGCGAGGGGGGCGAGAAGGGCGCGGAGGGGTGTTGAGGCCGACGATGAAGGGCTGGGGAGGGTCAGGGCCGGGGCCGGCATCGGCCGATTCACGGCGGAAGGCGGCGAGGCGCTCGAGGATAAAGGGGATGCAGATGGGCGACTTGTCGTCGAGGATGCGCGTCTGCAGCGGTGCATCAGGGGTGGCGGCCATGGCGGGGGGTGTACGGTGCGCAGGACGTGTGAGAGTGCAGGCGGGGGACGCAGGACGAAGGACGCCAAAGTCACAGCAGCTACGATTACGCTACGAAGGTGGTTTTGGCCTATCACCAGGTCACGACATCGACCATGACGTCGGCGACGACAGCGGCAAAGCCTTGCGCGCAAACAAGCCGATGGCAGAGGCATTGAGGCGCGGGCATTGGCCAGAAGGCGTGTGCATGGACCCGGAGGCAGGCTGCGACGTCGAGATCGACATATTGGCAGATGCGAGCGTGCGTGCCTGGATAAGCCGCGATGGCGTTCGGATGTATGTATTGCCAGAGTACCCGCAGCGAAGGCGGTACGTACTGCGCGCCATTCGTGGCTCGCCGCTGGGCCAACACATAACCGAGAGCGAGGTCAGGTGCGGCGTGCGCACTGTGCATGCACGGTGGCGGCGCTGGCATGTGAAACTGGCGTTGCTGGCGGCAACAGGCTGCTTCCAGTGGCTGGGCAGGCGGTACAGCACGCTGTGCTCCTTCCGAGCACGCTGTAGCGGCTAGGCCAGCGTGCTTTCCGTGCCAATCCGAGCCAATTCCACCGGATGCATCTGACGCCCGCAGCAAAGGGCCAGCCCCGCTCGGCAATCACAGGCGCGCCTGCTGTTTTCAGAGCTATCTGCGCAGTGGTTCTGGTAGTCGTCGTAGTCAGCCCGCGGCCGCCACTGTTGGAGTCCGGGGTGGCCTGGGGAAAAAAGAGTGGGCGGTGGAGAGGAGCCTCGGCTTAAGCCTGGCGACGGGGCAGTTTCGAGTTGCCGAGCGAGAGCTCGACCAGATCACGAATCACTATATTGTCAGCGGTGCTCCGGGTAATTGAGCTTGCATGTGTTTTCTCCCTTCTCTTTATTCGCCGTCCTCACCTACTTTTCTTCTGTTTCGTTCCTCTCTCTCTTGTTCGATCATTCATCTATCCTTCGACCTGTCCACCTCTTTCTCTCTTTTCGATTCCTCTCTCCCTAGCTCTATCTCTTCCGCCCTCACATCCTCACATCCTCACCTCATCACCTCGTCCATCCACCATGGCTGAGTTGCGCTTCGACAACCAGGTGGTCGTCGTCACGGGCGCGGGCGGCGGCCTGGGCAAGGAGTACGCGCTGCTGTTTGCCAAGCGCGGCGCCAAAGTGGTGGTCAACGACGTGGGCGGCAAGGCGGCGGACGCGGTGGTCAGCGCCATCAAGGCGGCGGGCGGGACGGCGGTGGCCAGCTCCGAGTCGGTGGAGCAGGGCGAGAAGATCATTGAGACGGCGATTGCGAGCTTTGGCCGCATCGACGTGCTGGTCAACAACGCGGGCAGCGTCCGCGAGAAGGCGTTTGCGGCGACGACGGACGCGGACTGGGACGCGACGATCGGCGTGCACGTCAAGGGCGCGTTCAAGTGCGCACGGGCGGCGTGGCCGCATTTCCGCAAGCAAAAGTACGGGCGCGTGATCAACACGACGTCGGGCGCGGGCATCTTTGGCGCGGGCAACCTGGCGGCGTACTCGGCGGCCAAGACGGCCATGGTCGGCTTCACGGAGACGCTGGCCAAGGAGGGCTTCAAGTACAACATCCTGGTCAACGCCGTGTCGCCGGCGGTGGCGGGCCGCACGACGGCGACGCAGCTGGACAGCAAGGTGCTGGACCTGCTGAGCCCGGCGTGGGTGGTGCCGGTGGTGGCGGCGCTGGCGCACGCCAGCAACGAGGCCGAGACCGGGGGGGTGTTCGAGGTCGGCGGCGGCCACGTGTCCAAGCTGCGGTGGCAGCGCGCGGGCGGGCAGCTGCTCAAGTGCGACGACAGCTACACGCCCGGCGCGGTGCTGAAGAAGTGGGCGCAGATCAGCGACTACACGGAGGCGCAGTACCCGACGGGCCCCAACGACTTTGTGACGCTGCTGGAGGACTCGGTCAAGATGGCGGCCAACGACCGCGGCGAGTCGCCGAGCTTTGCCGGCCGCGTGGCGCTGGTCACGGGCGGCGGCGCCGGCATTGGGCGGGCGTACTGCCTGGCGTTTGCCAAGTACGGCGCGGCCGTGGTGGTCAACGACCTGGCGAACCCCGATGGCGTGGTGGACGAGATCCGGCAGCTGGGCGGCAAGGCGGTGGGCGTCAAGGCGTCGGCGGAGGACGGCGACACGGTGGTCAAGGCGGCGATCGACGCGTTCGGGCGCATCGACATTGTCATCAACAACGCGGGCATCCTGCGCGACAAGGCGTTTGCCAACATGGACGACGGCATGTGGGACGCGGTGATGAACGTGCACGCGCGCGGCACGTTCAAGGTGACCAAGGCGGCGTGGCCGTACTTCCTCAAGCAGAAGTACGGCCGCGTGGTCAACACGACCAGCACGAGCGGCATCTACGGCAACTTCGGCCAGGCCAACTACTCGGCGGCCAAGTGCGCCATTCTCGGGCTGTCGCTGGCGCTGGCGGTCGAGGGCGCGCCGGACAACATCCTGGTCAACGTGATTGCGCCCAATGCCGGCACGGCGATGACCCGCACCATCCTGCCCGAGGAGATGGTGCAGGCGTTCAAGCCTGACTACATCGCGCCCGTGGTGCTGGCGCTGTGCAGCGACAAGGTGCCGACGAAGCCGTCGGGCGGCGTCTACGAGGTGGGCAGCGGCTGGGTCGGCCGCACGCGCTGGGAGCGGTCGTCGGGCGTGGCCTTCGACAAGCCGGCGACGGCGCTGACGCCCGAGGCCGTGGCCAAGCGCCTGGGCGAGATTGCCGACTTTGACAACGGCAAGGCCGACCACCCGGAGAAGGCGTCCGACAGCCTGTCGTGGGCGCTGGCGAGCCTGCAGGCGGACAAGGTATGAGCGTGTTGGAGGGGGGGCTTTATGTACTGAGTACCGCGTGCTGTGGGGTATGTTGAGTGTTAAGAATTCGTTTGTCTAATATATCTCAGTCTGAGGACGACGAGGCGCCCGACTACCTCAAGGCGATTGCGCAGGCCAAGGCGGCCGAGCCCACGCCGACCGAGTTCACGTGGACCGAACGTGACTCTATACTGTACAACCTGGGCATTGGAGCCAAGCGGACGGATCTGCGATACGTGTTGTAAGTAGGCCGGAGCTGTAGGGGAGCGTGCGAGGCTGTACTGATGCTGACTAATCAGCGAGGGCGCGGACGACTTCCAGGTGGTGCCGACGTTTGGCGTGATTCCGCCGTTCGACGTGCAGCTGCCGTACAGCTTCGACGATATTGTGCCCAACTTCAACCCCATGATGCTGCTGCACGGCGAGCAGTACCTAGAGGTGCGCAAGTTCCCGGTGCCGACGGCGTGCCGGGTCAAGTCGTACGGCAAGCTGCTCGAGGTGGTGGACAAGGGCAGCGCGGCCATTGTGCGCAACGGCATCACGACGGTCAATGCCGAGACGGGCGAGGAGCTGTTCTACAACGAGACCACGGTGTTCCTGCGGGGCTGCGGCGGGTTCGGCGGCGCGCGCAAGCCGGAAGACCGGGGGGCGGCGACGGCGGCCAACGCGGCGCCCACGGACCGCAAGCCCGACGTCGTGGTCGAGGAGAAGACGACGGAGGAGCAGGCGGCGCTGTACCGGCTGAGCGGCGACTACAACCCGCTGCACGTCGACCCGGCGTTTGCCAAGATGGGCGGGTTCAAGACGCCCATCCTGCACGGGCTGTGCTTCTTTGGCGTGGCGGGCAAGGCCGTGTTCGAGACGTTTGGGCCGTTCCGCAACATCAAGGTGCGCTTTGCCGGCACCGTGCTGCCGGGCCAGACGCTGGTGACGGAGATGTGGAAGGACCCGCAGAACGCGCGGCGCGTGCTGTTCCAGACCAAGGTCAAGGAGACGGGCAAGCTGGCCATCGGGGGGGCGGCCGTCGAGCTGCTGGAGGCGCCGAAGAGCAAGGTGTAGACGGGTGTGGATGGCCGGCGGCCGGCTTGTACGAGTACAGATGGGACAGTGCCCAAGGCAACAGAAACGTAGTAGACTCATACACTGTCATAACCTAAGAATGACACGGCGTGAGCCGTGCTTTGTGCAATAGCCAAACGGGGAATCTCGTGCAAAGCAAAGCAAACAAGCAAACAGCAAACAAGCAAGCAGGCAAACAAGCCAAAGCAGACGAGCAATACCCAGACAAAACAGACGGAAACGCACGCCACACCTAGGCAAACAGCACTTCCAGCACCCAGTCCAGCGCCTCGGCGACCGACGGCAGCCGCGGCCCCACGCGCAGAGGCGGCGTGCCCGGGAGCGCGCCGTCTTTGCCGCCGAGCACGCTGCCGACCAGGCGCGCGGTGGCGGTGGTGCTGCCGGTGGCCGGCGCCTGCACAGCGATGCCGGTTTCGAGAAAGGCGCGCTCGGCGCTGCTCAGCTCGCGGCGCTCGGTCTCGCGCCAGCGACGCTCGGCAGCCTCGCGCGCGGCCTGCAGCACGGCATCGGTGTCCTCGGTCTCCCAGAGGTTGCACTTGGTGCACTGGTCGCAGACGCGGCCGTCGCCGTGGGGCCGGAAGTGGTCGCAGAAATGGCGGTAGCCGGCGTCGGGGCCGGCGGAGCCGCTAATGTCCTTGCGGCAGACGTAGCACATTTTGTAGCCGCACGGACAGGTCAGCTTGTTGCAGCCGGCCGTCTTGACAAAGGACGTGTGGCAGCGCGGACACACGCGCTTGATGGCCATGCTCATGGCCTGCTCGACCTGCGTGCGCAGCGCCACAAGCGCCGATTCGTGGCACACGTGCACGTCCACCCACGCCTTGCCGCACGCCAAACACGACACCCGCCCGCACGCGGCGCTGCGGCACCGGAACTTCTGCCCGTGGCGCCGGCGGCGGAAGCGCGCCACCGCCGCCGACAGGTGGTCGCGCCAGTAGCCCGCGTATCCGCTGCCGACCGGGCCCTCGGCGGAGATCCCGGCCCCGAACCCCGGCCCGGGGGCCCGGAAAAACCCGGCCACCGCGCGCGGCACCGGAATGCCCATCATCAGGCCCAGAAGCAGGCCCACGACCACGGCGACGGCGACCAGCAGCATGAACAGCAGCGGCGTGGCCCCGAGCAGCAGCAGGATCAGCGCCAGCACGTTGAGGTTGTCGTAGCGCAGGCGCAGGGGGGCGGCGCCGGGGGGCACGTAGATGTCGTCGACCTCGGCGTACGCGCAAAACGGACAGCGCACCAGCGGCAGGCCGCTGCGCAGCAGGCTGTGCTCGGCCAGGCGGCGCTCGAGGTGCACGACGGTGTCGCCGCCGCGGCCGTCGTCGGCCATGCGCAGCGCGTGGTCCAGCAGGCCCATGGGCACGACGCCGCGGCATTCGCCGCCGTCCTCCACGGCACAGCACCACATGGTGCCGCGGTCGGCGTCGACGGTGCGCGCCCAGCCCTGGCCGAAGACGGCCTCGCGCATGGTGCACTGCACGCAGCGCACGCACAGCAGATGGGCGGCGGCGGCGCTGCAGGCCACGACCTCCTCGAAGGCGACGGCGGAGAAGCAGCACGCACACTCGAACGTGGCGCCGGCGGCCTCGGCCTCCTCCGTGTTGAGCGCGCCGGCCAGCAGGCGGTCGCCGGCTTCCTGCGCGGCGCGCTGCTGCGCCTGCAGCGGCGCCACCAGCGCGGCAAACAGCTCGCGGTCCAGCTCGGCGCTGCCGGTCGCGCGCACCGTCGGCACAATCGAGCCGCGCCCCGTCGACTTCCACACCACCAGCGGGTGGCTCTCGGCGTCGGCGCGGCTGCTGTGCGCCGCCGCCTTGTTGCGCCGCAGCAGGAACAGCGACGACAGCATCACGCGCCACGACTTGGACGACATGTGCCCTAGCTGCTGCCGCGCCGCCAGGTACCCGTAGTTGTGCTCCGCCAGCACCGCCCGCACCGCCGACCGCGACAGGCCCGCAAACTCGTGGCACGCCAGCGTCTCCGCCGCTTTCTTGTACGCGTCGCTGCGGAACCGCTCCGCGGCAGCCACCCGGCCGCGGTGGTCGGCTGCGGCTGCCTGGTCTGCCGGCACGCGCGCCGCTCGCTTCCCCTGCTCCCCCCCCTCCTCGTCGCCGTCGCCCTTGTCCACGCGCCATCGGCCCTTGACCCATTTCACCCGGTTCTTCAGCAGCGCGTCCGCCACCAGCGCCAGCCGCGACTCGCCGTCAAAACTCCCCAGCATCTCCCGGAACACCTCCACCTGCACGTCCGGAAACACCACCGCCAGCGCCTCCAGGCTGTTGTTCAGCGCCCGCAGATCCGGGGCTTCGGCCGGGGCCGGGCCCAGATCCTCCGTCTCCGCAATGTACTCCGGCAGCACCGCAGTCTCGCCCGGCTCCGGCTTGTCTGTGGCTGTCGCCGAGCCCGGTCCTGCTGCAGCGTCCACGGCGCCGCCCGCCGTCTCGCCGTCGCCGTCTGCGCGGCTCGCACTCGACCCGGCACTCCCGCTGCTCGACGGTCGTCTCGACGACGCCTTGCCCACACCGAGCAGCCGTGAGAGTCCCATCTCTGCGTGTTTGTGTATTGTGCGTGTCTAGCGATGCGTGTGATCGCCACCGATAGCGCGGTGCTTCAGTGCTGGCGGATGCTCGCGGATCGCCAGTTGGGGGGCATCGTCTCTGTTTCTCTCTCTCCCCCGGTTTTGCCCAAGACACACGGCCAACACATGCAGCTGCCCTTGCCGGATCCAGGTGTCTCTGCACGGCCAAAACACGGAAACCAACGAAAAAAGTCACTCCAAGAAACGTCGAGGGGGTGCGCGAGATCGCGACGGCCGCATCAATGTGCAAAAGAGGGGAGGGGGGTGCGTACGCGCAGTGGTCCGGCGGGAGTGGCTTGATCCGATCGAGAATAGGGGACGTTGAGAGCGTGGCTGCCCAGCGTACGTCGTACATAATTGGCCACCACAGAAACACATCACCTATTCCACCGTGGGCCGCGGTTGCGCTATAACTACGAGTTAGGCAGTGTCTTGCTTGCTGGCTGGTCCCAGTGCTCGCCCACTGTAAAGTACGTGTATCTGGCCGAAACGCCGCAGAAGTCAGCGGGGCAGCCGATGCTGTCAGCGCTAAGTGCCCGCCTGATTGGGCCTCAGCAGCCACCGCAGCCACCGCCAGTGTCGAACAGACAGACGGGCAGCAAACCCAGAAAACCCTCAGTCGGTGTACCGTC
Organism: Graphilbum fragrans; assembly: GCA_001513895.1. Taxonomy (NCBI): domain Eukaryota; kingdom Fungi; phylum Ascomycota; class Sordariomycetes; order Ophiostomatales; family Ophiostomataceae; genus Graphilbum; species Graphilbum fragrans. The sequence continues at coordinate 683,259 of LLKO01000016.1, forward strand.
TCAGACTTCTCGCCGCCATATTGCGAAAGGAAGGCAGCATCCTCCGTTTGTGCGGTCAGATGTGAGATTTCCTGCGCATGTAGGCAAGTTCCTCACTGCTACTATGTGTCAAGTGCCTGCGACGTATTTCGCCGAACCCGCCGCCCTCCCGAGACCGGCACCAGCCCTACCGTCTGGCGGTGAAGCTAACTATTTTTTTGTGTCCCTCCCCGCTCGCGCCCAACGCTCTTCGCATCGCTTCATTCGAACCCCCATCGCCTCTCCGTCTTCCTGCATTTTCCTGCACTTTCCTGCACCTTCCTGCAGCGTGTCTACAACCAATGCAGCCCCCTTGCTCCTGCTGCATCTCCATGCAACGCTGCCCAGTCCGCCCGCTAGTCCTGTTGCTCTTGTTCTTTTCGGTCGCCCCACGAATTTGTGAATTTGTGAATTTGTGATGACTTGTTGTCTCTTCTTGGGCCTGTTTTGGGCTGCTTCTCAGCACCTCTGCATGAGTATGCGTCCATCAGTAGTCTCTCCATAACCCCCAGTAGTCCCGCCGTAGCCCATCCGTGGACTATCCGTAGCCTATCCGACGCCCATCCGTCGCTGCCCACCGTCCAATTGCCTCGCCCTCTCTCACTCAGCAAGAGGCGCACTATTGGCACACATCCAGCTCAGATGTCTTTTGGGGGCCGCATCCATCCTCTGCTTCCCGCCATTTGCTCGGCGCCATGCCACGCGCTGACCGACCCTTCTGGCGAGAGGTACAAGCTGCACCTGTTCTCAACATTCCGTCTCTTTCCCGCATGCACCCTCCTCTTCTCCCCCTGTCGCTGCAGCCACTATCGCTCGGTGTGATCACCAACCAGAGCCCTTTCCGCCTGTTTGGCTGTGACTAGCTTACCTGTGGGGGGACAGGGGAGGTCGTCTTGGCCGCCAGTCTGCTTGGCTCTCGCTCGTTTTGCTGTCTTGATATTGCCGCTCTTTTCGCCCTCTCTGTGCGTGCCCCATCATGCTCGGTTCTTTTGGGGTTTTTTTCCCTTTAGCTTCTCTTTGCTTCCTTTTCCGTTTCGCGTCGTCTTCTTCTGGATCTGCGGTGGAGCTGGGCGTACATGGTTCGGTGTGACTGCTGGCGATACACGTCTCTGTACGTCGTGCTCCGCATCTCTGATTCTCCCCAACAGAATCCAGAATATCTGAGAACTGGTGCCTCCTTTGTCCACGTACTACGCAGTAGAACATGCAGAGCCACGCAGGCACACAGACCAGCCACTCCTCACCTTGTGACGAGTCAGATACCGCCTTGCTGCCCCCTCCCCGGAACTGCATCGCACTATACCGGAAACCGCCATCGTCGCTGTTTCCTCCTCGCTGCTCTTTCCTTGTCGGTGTAGCATGAGACTTGCGTACGAGTAGCTGCGCGTACAAGCTCGCCCTACCAGTACTCGTACACTACACACCTGCTCGCCGCTCCTTCCACCACCATCGCCCGCCCGTGGCTCCTTCCTGCGATGTCACCAGCACCCGGAACCCGACCCCACCCATCACCGCTTGTTGGGGGTGTTCTGGGGCCCGCGAGGCACTTCCCTGCCTCCCCTGTATACCGTCGTTCCTGCGGACAGAATCCCTGAGAGCGGAGTACCTGGGTACGCCGTTGCTGCCCAGACCGCCGACGGAAAGAGCGGTGCCTGGCCGGCAGTGCCCTGTGGCACCCAGAACGAGAAGGGACCCGCTAGCCCGCTCTTCTTTGGCAAGTATTCCCTCTTTTTCCATGGGTTTGCCTGCAAGCTCCTGCAGCCGAGGCAGCACACGAACGCATCCCAAGGCCCCAAGGCCCCAAGGCCCCAAGGCCACACCACTTGGCCACGGAACCAGCTGCCGCCCGCCCTCTGCACACCGTCACCGTCTCTGCTCGTACAGGAGGAAGGCGCGATGACCGATCAGGATAGTCAAAAGCCGCCGAGCTATCTACTCGCGCGGTAGGTGTGCTCCGTAGTGATGGAGCATGGAGCATGGAGCAATGCGTAGTCCCATATACATGCAACATGGTACTTTTGTCGATGCCCGCAGACGACGGACTAGGCACACCTGTGCTTTTTGTCCGTCCTTCGCAGATGCGAGTTTCATTCGGTCTTAGCGACATCACTTCTCGCACCCATCGACAAATAAAGAGACAGGGGTCTCTGTCGCCTGCTCGACGCTCACCGACTTTGCTCGCGGGCCACCTCGAGATAGTGAAAAAAAAACTAAAAATTAAATAGATAAATCCGATAAAAAAAGATTGCAATAATCCCAAAAAGCCTCTGGCCGCTTTCTCTTCTGTTCCCCATGTTGGGTGGTCCGCACCTTCACCGGCTCCTTGTCATGCTTGCTTCTTTATCTTGACATTGTCCTGTTTTTGCCCTCGACCTTCATTTATATATGCACACCTCGCCAATCCCTACCTTTGGTTTTGTTTGGAAACACCTCGTCTTTGCTCTCCCCCACTAGCTCTCTCTCTCTCTCTCTATTCCTGTCCCTCGTGCTCTCTTCTCTTACTGTCTCCCACCGTCTCCGCCTTTTCTATATAGCTTCTGCTTCTCCTCACACCCTTAGTTCCAATGGCCAGGCCCTGTTCTCAGTAATGTACTGCATCTGTTTCTGCAGCCGCCGCCCTGTTCCTCTCTGTCCTCAAAACACATAACTAAGCCTAGAGCTTTTTGCCCGTGCCGCAACTACCGCTTGATCTCGCTTCCCATTGTTCTCTATCTTCTGTTTTTTATTCTTTTATTCTCTATTTTTATTTTGCTACCACTCTCATTCCATTTGGTCTTCCCTGCCTTGCTTGGCCCTTGTCCTCCGCCTTTCGCTACATCTCTACCTCTCTTTCTTTCCTGTGTCTCTCACGTCCGCCTTTTGTCTATAATACGCCTTTTATATCTGCTTAGTCCCGCTCTTATACCTTCCACTTCTCATACTACCCCCCCGGCTGCCGTCCTGCCCATTGCTGCACGGCTGCAAGCGCTGCATGTGCTGCACACTCAATCCGCCTTTGCCAGTTCCGCCTTAATACACGCCAATATGGCCAGCATACTGTCTCTGCCGACTGAAGTACTCGAGTTCATCTTCGAGAATTGCGACCTCAAGGCCACCCAGGGTCTCCGTATGCTGTCCGCTCGCTTCGCCGAGCTGGGTTTCCGATATCTTGCACAGCCGACTTTCACCGCTGTTCGGCATCGCGAGGATGTCGCGAGGCTCCACCATGTTGCCACGCAAAGTCAAATGAGTCCCATCATTGAGACTCTTGTCTTCAATTTAATCCAGTTTGACGCTCAGAGGGCCATCACTACAGCCCTTGCCAGCCTCTCCGGCGCCGCTAGGAGCCCCGATGCGGAAAAGGCTCTACAAGATGCCGTGGCCGCCTTTCAAGAGCTCGACCGTCCGCGCGCCACCTGCACAGCCCTTCAGAACTGCCAGCCTGCTGAGATCGGGAGGGATCTGCGCCGGCTTCACAATCTAAAGGAAGTCATCATCACATTCGCCCGTTCCCCCTACAAAATGGCGTTGCTGGACGAGTTCGTTGAAAGATCGGTGTGGGTGAGCCAGATAGACCGCGCGGCCATCACGGCTCAGGTCGTGGTTCTCTTGAAAGCTCTGCAGGCTGCTGCCAACCCCAGCATCACCAGCCTCTCCATCGACCGTCTTCCGTGCAAGGCGTTTGTGACGCCGGAGAGCCGCGACGCTTGGTTCAGCAGTGCTGGTGTCTTCAGCCGTCTGACCCGCATCAACTTCCGCTTAGACACATCAGAGCTGAAATTTCCCGCTTCGAAGGTACGCTTCATGAGCAACTTGGGCATGGTACTGCGAAACGCACCACACCTCACCCACCTGGCACTGGCCTTTATCGACGAAAGCGGCCCCAACTGCCTCATGCAGCTAGAGTTCGACCACCTGTTTCCCGTCGAGGAAGTCGCCCAGTCTGCCAGCAGTGCGGAGAGTTACGCCCCCGATGCAGCCAGTGAACGGGGTGCCACCGTGCGCCGTCGCTTCCGCTTTTCCGCCCTGACAGATCTACACATTGACGGCATTTCGTGCACGGAACAGGGGCTTCGGTCGTTCCTCATCAGCCATGCCGCCACGTTGAAACGGGTTCGGCTCGGCGGCCGCGGCAAAGCCGTTGCACGCAACGAGGTGTCCAATGGCGGCATATATCTCTCGGACGGCAACTTCTTCACCCTCTTCCGCCACATGCGGTCCAAAATGCACAGCCTGCAGTGTCTACGCCTAGATGGGTTTTTCCGTTGCAGCCACAGAACACCCATCACCAGCGAGCACTTTCCGGATATGCAAAATATGCCCGCAATGCCGCCTGGGTTTCCCATGGTCTACCGCGAAGCCTACAAATTCATACCCGCATCGGAGGAGGAGCGGGCACTTCAAACGTCGGACTTCTTCGCCAACAATCCTGTCCACTACTATACGACCACCTATGAGAACTTTGAAAACTATGTTCTTCGCACCATAGACACCTACCCTGTTTTTGCCAAATGATAATAAGCAGCGTATTGTTTTTTTTTTGTTTTGTTCTTAAGCCATACTCGCTTTGTGTTATTCTCATTTTCTTACGTCGACTTCCATTTTCGGTTTTTTCATCTTTGTTTTTTTCCATATTTTTCCTCTCCGTTCTTTACCCTTAATTTTCCTAGTGCGATTACCACATCGTCTTTGGGAAATGGATTGGAATAGACACGACAGCAGAGACCGTCGTGGTGGCTTCTTCCTGTCTCACGCAACAGGTGTTTCGAGTCTTGGTGCAAAGGTTTCTTTTGGCTTTTGAGCTTGTTCATTGTCAGGACACTAGAATGGCATTGAGGATCAGTCCTTGCGAATCGAGTAATGACGGGGCGGTCTCATGGCGTTTCGGATGATACATGATGTTCTCAGTTTGGTTTGAGGCAACTCAAGGAAATGATTTAGTATGCCAGCATGCCATGCACCCCGGACTGTTTTAGCCTAACGAGTTTTGTTTTTGCTGGGTAATGGGTACTATGATAGCGATTTGATCATGACGGTTGGCTGAGATAGCAAGTTTCTGTGTTAAGAGGACGCAGCAGAGTATCTATATACGAAATGGAGGTTTTGTCTGTCACCATTGAAGCCGCGGTGACTCTTCTGCCTCCAACTTATTAATTATTGTTTTGATGGCTAATCCCGCGGGGGGACAGCCGGAGGACTCAGGGGTCCGAGGCCGTGGCCAATGTGAGTCATACCGTCAGTATGTATTCCTAGAGATGCCATTCGATGGACTGCCAATAGGCAGAAACGCAGCATCGAAGCGGTGTAGAACGGTGGTGTGAGGCTGGTTGGCTCTGTTTCCTATTCCAGACACTTATTGTCGAGGGGCTAGCGGCCACTAGAAGAGAGATAACCCAAAAATCCGTGCCCCGCCCGATTGCCCTACTCGTCGATTCGCTGCGGCGGAAGTGCCCCGCACCAAAAAAAGAAGCGATAAATTCATACAGTCAACGGTGGTTACATGGTTACATGCCTTCTCGTTTGGGCTGCTGCCGCTCTTCCCCCCTTCTGTTGTTTTGCCGTACTGTGACTCAACCTCGCAACCTCCACAGCCCTCACACCTTACCCCTACATCCGCCGCTGAGAGCGCCTCCGTCGCCAGCTCCCGTCAACAAATCGCGAGTCAACGCAGCATCCACGGACTTTTTTTCCCATTGTGTGTCTCTTGTCCACCACTGCAATGGCTCCTCCCAAGGCCGAAAAGGTCGTTCCGGTGGTGGTTGATGCTGGCCCGGCGCCCGACCTCGAATTCCTTGCCCACCGCATTGCGCTCTACGACAAGCTCAAGGCCAAGGCCGATGCCGAGGCCGCCGCTCAGCCGCGCACTGCGATCACGGTGACGCTGCCGGACGGCCGGAAAATCCCCGGCACGGCGTGGCAGACGTCGCCGTACGACATCGCCCGCGGGATCAGCAAGTCACTGGCCGACCGCACGGTGATCTCCAAGGTCGATGGGCAGCTGTGGGATCTGATGCGGCCGCTCGAGGGCGACGCGGACGTGGCGCTGCTGGATTTCGAGGACGACGAGGCCAAGAAGGTGTTTTGGCACTCGAGCGCGCACATTCTGGGCGAGGCGGCCGAGAAGGCCTTTGGCTGCCACCTGTGCTTTGGCCCGCCGACCGACGAGGGCTTCTTCTACGACTTTGGCATGCCCAGCCACGACGCCCAGGGCCAGGCCAACTCGCACTCGGCAGTCACGGACGACGACCAGAAGCGCCTGGGCGGCCTCATGGACGGCATTGTGCGCGAGCGCCAGCCGTTTGAGCGCCTCGTCATGTCCAAACCCGACCTGCTCGAGATGTTCAAGTTCAACAAGTACAAGCAGGTGCTGATCGAGTCCAAGATCCCCGACGGCACCTCGACCACCGTCTACCGCTGCGGCCCGCTCATTGACCTGTGTCTCGGCCCCCACGTCGTCGACACCGGCCGCATCAAGGCCCACGCCGTGCTCAAGCACAGCGCCTCCTACTTCCTCGGCGACGCCAAGAACGACTCGCTGCAGCGCGTCTACGGCATCTCGTTCCCCGACAAGAAGCTGCTCTCCGACTACATGAAGTTCCTCGAGGAGGCCGCCAAGAAGGACCACCGCCGCATCGGCCTTGACCAGGAGCTCTTCTTCTTCCACCGCCTGTCGCCCGGCTCGCCCTTCTTCTTGCCCCACGGCATGCGCATCTACAATGCCCTCAAGGACTTTATCCAGAGCGAGTACCACAAGCGCGACTACGTCGAGGTCATGTCGCCCAATATGTTCAACGCCGATCTGTGGCGCACCTCGGGCCACTGGGAGCGTACGTGAGAGGAGAGAGAGAGGAGAGATTGTGCGTGTGAGGAAAATGCTGACAAAACAGACTACCACGAAGACATGTTCACTCTGGAGATCGAGAAGCAGCAATGGGGTATGTCACTCTGCCAACTCCACTTCGCTGAGCACCTCCAACGCACATGCTAATTTTGCTTCTTGCTGCCAGCCTTAAAACCCATGAACTGCCCCGGCCACTGTCTGATGTTTGACTCCCGCGAACGGTCCTACCGCGAGCTGCCGCTGCGCCTGGCCGAGTTCGGTATTCTGCACCGCAACGAAGCCTCTGGCGCGCTGTCTGGCCTCACGCGTGTGCGCCGTTTCATCCAGGACGACTCGCACATTTTCTGCCAGGAGGACCAGATCGGCGACGAGATTCGCGGCCTCTTTGATTTCCTCGACACCGTCTACGGCAAGCTAGGCATGAAGTTCAAGCTCAAGCTGTCCACCCGCCCCGAGAAGTACCTCGGTCACATCGACACCTGGAACAAGGCCGAAGACCGCCTGCGCGCCGAGCTCGACACCTTTGCCAAGCAAACCGGCGCTGAGTGGGAGCTCAACCCCGGTGACGGCGCCTTCTACGGCCCCAAGATCGACATCACCATCATGGACGCTCTGCGCAGATGGCACCAGTGTGCCACGCTGCAGCTCGACTTCCAGCTGCCCCAGCAGTTCAACCTGAGCTACATGACCGCTGCCAGCCACGCCGGCGGCGAAGCCAAGCCTGCCGCTGACGAGCCAGCCAAGGTCAAGTCTGCGGACTCTGGCGACAAGGCCGACGCCAAGCACAAGGACGGCAAGGACGGCAAGGACGACAAGGCCCTTGTCACCGGCCCCCAGCCCCTGCCTGCCGGCTACGCTCGCCCCGTCATGATCCACCGTGCCGTGCTGGGCAGTTTCGAGCGCTTTGTCGCCACTCTGTGCGAGCATTTCGCCGGCAAGTGGCCCTTCTGGCTTAGCCCCCGCCAGATCCTCATCGTCCCCGTCATGGCCGAGGCCGAGGAGTACGTTAAGGAGGTCCAGAAGATTCTCAAGGCCCGCAAGTTCTACGTCGACATCGACCTCGGCGCCAACACCATGAACAAGAAGATCCGCAACGGCCAGCTGCTGCAGTACAACTTCATCTTTGGTAGGACCCCGTTTCCTTCTTGATCCATATTGTGCATCTGTACTCCGTAGACAGCTACTAACTATGCCTGAACAGTCCTCGGCGCTGTGGAGATGCGCGACCGTGCTGTCAGCATCCGCGTGCGCGACGCCAAGAACCTGACCGTGCTGCCGCTGGATGTCGCCATTGAGCGCCTGACCCATCTTCGCGAGGACCGTGGCCTGGGCCTGGACCTGAATGCGGAGCCTGCCAAGGAGTAAACCAGATGACCGATTCTAATGACAGAAAGAAGAAAAAAAATGGCAAAAAAATACAAGCGCATGGAGAGGGTTGAATACCAGAGGGGAGAATACTGCTACATGTAACAATGGAAGATGTTATAAAGACGAAAAGAACATGGCTGGTTTGGGCGGATGTTGGTATGACGAAACGATCTGGAAGTACAAGTGAAAGAAGGTGCTTTTTGTGCGTCCCAATACATGAATACAATACACTCCAAGCCATAAAGTAAGTTGCGGCATGCTCGAATATTGTTGCGTGCAGCACATATTCGAGCAATCTTAGGCTTGGCTGTCATGAACGAACTAGTTTTCTAGTTGGTTGATATATCAGACACACTTTATTGTCGCCGTCTCTTTTTTTGGATCTTTTTCTCCATCCAGTGTTGACCTTTATGCACAAAAAAAAAACAGAATCAAATAAAAGAAGTCGTAGAATGCACACTTCCAGCTACACAGCTCTTACAACTGGCTCGCAAGTCTTTTTGACGGCCAAATGCCCTTCTTGATTCCGTCCGTGTCTCTACCCAAAACACACAAAAGGGACATAAGCATAAAGCAATTTTGGTATTACGACCTGGCCCCCAGATGGTCGTTAGAATTCCCTTCCCGTCTATGCCTGTATCCTTTCAGCTCAGCAGCACAAGAATGACGCTGTCTCCCCGCAGGAACCTATAGTAGAAGCCAAAAGTCAGCCACTGTAATGCTCATCGAATTGGTCAGCCATTAGGAAAAAAGGAAGCGCCTTACATCTTGCTGATAAAGCGATCCTTGTTGACCGGCCGGCCCTTCTTTCCGTTGGTCACGGGTGTTTCTGTCCACATCTCTTTCTGTATTCAAAGATTAGTATTTGCAGACCGCGTGCTAGTCTACTGTCGCCAAAACAGCGATATAGAGTAACGGAAGAGTATCACATACGACGTTCTCGAGAATCCTAACAAAGCACAGCGTTAGTATACAGTCTCCTTTGCATTTGCGTATCGGCATGACACACCGGCAGGGGAAGCGACTTACATGTTGCAGTGACGGTCGAATGCCTTGACGCGAGCGAGCCTAAATAGAAGAGAAAGAGGCAAAGTCAGCACCGGTTTCGTCACTTGTGAGAATCCATCATGAACGCCCGAGGCTTACAGTTTGCGGTTCGACCGGATGCTGATCAGCACCTGTGTGTGTGTGCGGACAGCTGTCTGGAGAATGGACAGCGGGCCGTTGCTGAATTCCCATTTCTCCTGGTGACAGAGATTAGCTTTCTGGTGTGTCTTGTATTCGTCTCCCTCCACTGCTTTGTGGTTCAGGCTGTCGTCGTCGCACGTTCGCGATGGGGATAGGATTGCTTACTAGTTGGGCGATCTCATACTCTCTGTTCCACATATCCTTGGTTAGCAATCTTCTTCAAGCAACTGCCATGAGAGGCAGTAGAGAGGTAACGTCGGCGAAATAAAGGACAACTCACGTGCACTCGTTGCGAGGCTTCTGAAGAAGCTCCCTATAGGTTGGTTAGCTGCTGTTCGCACGAGCCTATGGGACCGGCCGAGGCCTCTCCTCAATAAAAAATACTGCAGAATGGGGGCTCGAGCTATGCATACTGAATGTTGGCGTCCGACATGGCTTCCTGCAGCCTTCTTTGCTTTTCTTCGGTTTCCTGTATCGACAATTTCCTTTCTCGACGCGGTCTTCTTAGACGCGGCAAAAACCGTGATGGCAGGGCTAAACTCGAGCTGAATGAATTGATACTTCAGATGGCCGGAAGTCTGTTCAAGCAATGGATCGTCGGTGGCCGTGTGGACAGGGACTGTTCGTTGTGTTTGCGCCCGTTGATGTCGTCGGCTGTGGTTGTGGTGATAGCAACGGCTTTTGGCTCCCCTCACCAGTAGAGCTAGGTAGGGATCGTAATAATTTCCTATAACCTAAAATTTCAGGTGTTGACTGTCCCACACCGCCTGGCAGAAAACGAGCTCACCGCCTTCTGAAAATAACCCACCCATGATGCCTTTGTTCACTTTATAGCACCATCCTCCTATGCTGCAATTTGGGACAGCTAGCTCATACAACGAATTTGGGAACTATCCAGTAAAAACCGACTTGAGGTAGACTCCTGTTAAGGCTATCTACAAATGTAGGAATTACAATTTCCGACATACAGTCACATTCGAAGCGAGGTCCTGTTTGTGGCAAGATCACCAGTCACTCGGACTGTCCCAAACCATTGGGCATCGCACGCAAATTGATATGGGGTAGATAGTGCACCATTTTGCTATGTCTCTGACTAAAGACACTTTCTAATCTTCTTCCTTTTTTTCTTTTTTGCACCGTTGGCAAGCATTGTATTTCGCCGATACGAATATCGGACACACTTCCGCCCTGGCCGAGATGTTGAGAACATACGAGTACGAGTACAAACAACTCTGCATGAGAATATATGAATGGGGCCGAAGATGATTATCTGCCTGTCGTAGACATTAAAAACTGCTATCATGAGCCCCAACTGAGCTGCAAGCCGGCCAATGCCGCACATAAGCGTACAGGCTACTCGTAGACTATATACTCATATGCACCTACTATTAGAGATATTGGCGGCGTTATTATCCTGCTGCATTAGTTCACCTGAGCCAATACTAGTCGGGTGAGCGTGCATCCTCATTAGACGGCTGGTTTTTGGATCTTACATATGAATTTAGGTTTTCTTTTGTTTTATTCGGCCAGAATTGTGAGTGAAACCCTTGTCAAATGAGCAGGTGCGGTATTTGCTGTACTGGTATGTGAGACAGAGCCGGGGTTTTGGCCCTTTTTTTTCAATCTATTCGTTATGTATATTACTGTGTCTACATATGTGGTGTACACTACGAGCACCCGTAGTCGTGGGGGCAGCGAGAAAGAAGAAAGTAGGAGAGAAAGGGGGAGATGAATCTTTGGGTAGGAAAAAAGGAGAGTTGCTAGACCAGTAACATGGTCAACCCGTCGAATCGTACTACATATGTATGCCTACACGAGTACATAGTGTCTGAAGGATCATGCCTCGTACATATGTACAATGCCCAAACGAGCAATATGGATTACTAGGACATGCACACATTCCTGCCAGTCGCGTTTTTCGCCTTACTGTGTCGTCATACAAACATATGTGTATTCCGTACGGACTATCTGAACAGTCCTCTCTCATACATATGTTTGTACATTCTTGTTCGCGTCTATGGCCGTGCCGCCATGTGCGCCGGGGAGGGAAAAAGCCAATCGTTACAGAAGATTCGGGCCGCGTCTCCTTTCAGAATCATACTGCGTAATGTCGGCAGGGCAAACTCACACAAGACGACAGAACCAGAATAACTGGCAGGCAAAACAGCCCGGTTAGAAGTAAGACTACTTGTACGACCATGGGCCACCTGACTAGCACAGTCTCAGATAGAGTACAAGGGGATTGCGACGTACGGATAGAAACGGCGAAGAAAAAGGCAACCGAGAGACGAAAAAGGAGGAAAGGGAGAAGGCGGGTGATGAGATGAAAGCTGCTCCACAGGGGGATGATGGTTCGTTGAGACCAGCTGAGACAGCCTAGTCTAGGTACAAATACGGAGACCAACTTACAGGTAGATAGGTTTGTACGAGTGTTCGGACATACATATGTACATACGTACTCCGTACGGGGGGTCGTTCGTTGTTCGCGTATTTTGGCCAGTATGAAAGCGCCATCAGGGGAGAGTGAGCGAGGGGTGGGCCCCACGATGCTTGTTTTTTTCTCTATCTAGGCCGGGCAGATGAATTTATGGTCTTGGCCCTGCAAGGGATAAATATGGTGAGCGACCGTGGAGCAGCAACAAGCGGCCAGACTGAGCGGCCCTATGGCAGCTCCCAGTCTGTTTTTTCCACTCTGTGTTAGGTGGCGGCCAGTCTCTGGCATTCATGCGGGCCAGCGCCATGCCAGTGACACTTTCACAGAGACGAAGTACGGCGACCGTTCCGTACTCGTGTGTACACAAACGTCGAGTCCACGTATGTACTTTGCACTACCGCAAAGACTGTTGTGGGCAGCCAAAACTGGCCGTATTTGGTGAATGAAATGCGCGGTGGGAAACATACGAAAACAACGTCAGTCAGAGCCCCCCTCGTAACCACTCGCACTCGTGCTCATAGCTGCGGCTGTTGGCAAGGTAGCTACGGAGCATGTTGTTGGCCAGCGTCCCAGTCCGGCATATCAGCAGGATCGCCTGCATCTCATAGATTGCGCTTGTTGGGGGACCCGCCTCGGCACGCCGTACTATCATAAACAATGCATCCGAAATCAGGGCCAATTTAATCAAGCCGCAGGTACAGACAGCCCAGCACACCCTTTTTCTATTATTATAATATTACCACTCCGTATAGTAGGGCTGTTGCCTTAGATTGAGTATGGCTTGCCATGCATGCATTAACATTGCGACGCCTCAGGGACGAGATATGTAGCAAAACAGCTCCGACATCTGTGTATTGCTTTTTGGGACTGGCTTTACTATGTATGCTCTTTTTGCATGCCTGTTCACTGGGTGTCAGCTGTTGGGACCATCTGGCTCTTTCTGTCCTCTTCGGAGCTTGTGGGCACTCACATTGTCTTGCCAGGCCACCCACCTCCGTCTCTCCATCCTTGCCTGTCTCTCAGCTGCTCCTGGTAAAATTGCGCCAACATAAACCTTGCGCATCTTACCTACACTACACATCCAGTGTTTTCCCCTGCCCTCGGCCAGAATCTTGACCAGCCTGGCAGGCCCCGGACACACCCCACACTAACTACGGAGTACAACTGTGTACGGAGTACGAGTACGAGTCCATGTAAGTACTCCGTACTGCCCATTAGAAAACATAAAAAAAACTCCGCTTAGCACGCAACCATCTCACTGGTACACAGCGCACTGGCCCCAACAGCATCCTTGTCTGGGTACCGACCCCCCCACCGCTCTTGCTTTTGCTGTGGCTGCAAATGGTTGCTGGTGGAGCCCCAGCCCCAGTTCTCCGTTGGCTCGTGTTCAGGTTCCCATCGTTCTTTCTTTTTCTGCGCTTTGGTTGCTTTCTTTGTCGCCCTTGCTGTTTTGCAGCCGCTACGACGTGCAGCAAGAATTGGAGAGAAAGCCGGGCTCTTCAGGGAAGGCACGAGAGGAGTGCAGGTCCACTCGTCACCTTCCTTCTGTCTGTTGCTTTTGGTGTCGACTAAGGACTACGAGTACATGCTCGTAGTGGTAACCGCCGCCTTTCATTTTATTTCCTGTTTCTCCGTTTCCTTCTCGCCTCCCTCACATATTTTGGCTTCCTTTTCACCCTCCTACGCTAGCCCATGCTCGTTTCTTTTTTGGTCCTCTGCTTTGATCCATTCCTACCTGTCGTCTGCCGTGCTTCTTGGATGTGAGCAGGGCCGTCTTCCCACTCCAACCAGCACCGCCGCCGCTAAGTGGGCCCCCTGTCGCTTCTTGGTCTCTTTCAGCAAGCCAACAAGCTACCACCAAAAGAGGAGGCCTGACCTGCAAAAAACCAAATAAAAAGGGCTGGACCACCAGGCGACAGAGCGCGAGGGGAACAGGGTGCGACTGGCCACCTACATACGTCGTACATACGACTACGCCATCGCAACCACGGCGAGAGGGGAAAGCGAATGACAAGCGAGATTCAGAGCCTCGCAGCTGTCTCTTTGGCCTCTTTGCACTGATTGTTTTTTGCGTGCTGCTTGCTTGCTCTCGTTCTCCCTGGTGAGCACATGCGCAATTGACTTGTCGCAAGCCCTCAAGGCGCAACCGCTTGTCGCCCGGCCACGAAATACGAAGAATACAACCTCTCCTGCAGATGGAGGAGGCCGATTACTCCACCACCAACACGACCGCTACAGCGACTGCCAGCACGCCGTAATACGCCAACAGCCGTGCGGCTAGTTTACCTGATTTGACCACCCTCTCGCTCGTCATTCATTTCCTCCCGCTCGCTGTCTTGCGACCTCCACCACCACCAGCGCCGCTGCCATCGTCGCCGCTGCCGCCGCCGCTGCCAACATCATTTGTATAGCCGTCGCTGCGGCTGCTCGGTGACAGACAGCAAGCAACAAGCGACAGGGCTTCACTGCTTTGCTGCTTTGTGCTGCTTTGTGCTGCAGAGTGACAGACTTGCGAATTTGCCGGTTTGAGAGCTCGCTGATTTCCAATCCGGCAGCATCGACGCTTCCTCAGCAGCGGCCGTCTGTTGATGCTTCTACGACTACCTCATTTGCCATGCAGCGTGTTTCGGCTCTGCTCCCGCTCTGGGAGAGAGTGAAGCCCGCCGACGGCAATGGCGCTGCGTCTCAATCGGCCGCCACGCCCGCTTCCGCCCCCGATTCTGCGGCGAATGGCACAGCCAGTGCTAACCGGGCAAGCAGCAGCAGCACCAGCACTACCTACAACAACGGCAACACCATCAGCTTCGTCAACCATGGCAACCGCAAGCAACTCCGCCCCTTCAACAAGGTCTTCAGCTGGACCGACCGCTCCAAGACCCTCTCCGTCTCCTCAACAACCACCAATGCCCGCGCTTCTCCCACAACCCCTTCTGCCCCCCCTGCCCAAATGGGTCGTGAGGCTTATTGGCCAACAACCCTTGACCGGGAATGCGAGAAAGCTGCGCGCATCTTAAAGTCCTTCTGCAGTAAGTTGACCGTCACCCATCTCCCCAGCTCGCTTGCTCTGCTCTCATCTTCCTCTGCTGACACCCCACAAAGCTGACGGCTTCCTCGACGAATCCGCCAACCCCACACCAACGAGTCCGACGAGTCGCACAAGTATCACCAGCCTCACATCTCCTCGCTTTTCCACACGCCGATCTGTTGATGTCGGTCCCCCTGCATCCTCCACCACCACTCCGGTATCCTCCAAAAAGAAAATCCCCCCACGTATCATTCAAGAGGCCGTCGGTCTTGCCATCTTCTCCTGCATGCGCTCCGGTCTCTGGATGTCTGGCTCTGGCGGTTCCGGCATCCTCATCGCCCGGAAAGCCGACGGCACCTGGTCTCCACCCTCTGGCATCATGCTACACACCTCCACCCTGGCCTTTGTCATGGGCGTCGACATATACGATTGCGTCCTCGTCATCAACAGTGTAGCCGCCTTGGAGCTTTTCACCCGCCCTCGCCTCACTCTCGGTGCCGAAGTGCCTCTGACGGTTGGGCCATTGGTTTCCTTTGGCCTCCTGGAGAACGATGTGCGCTGGAATGCCGAGCTGGACAACACCGTTTTGACCTATCTCAAAGCCCGTGGCCAGCACCGCCCAGCCCAGCTTTACGGCTCCATGGTGACGGAACGGTCCAACGAGAATGAGCGCTTCTATTCCGAAGACAGCTCCGGCGGTGGCATCCAGCCCATCGATATCCTCGATATTTTGGCTGGTAACATTCGCAAATCTGTCCCGGAGATCGTGCCGCTGTTCGAGGCCATCAAGGCTGCCGAGGGCCGCATCGACTTCGACACTGCCGTCATGGACCGCCTATCCCAGCAACCGGCACCTGGCGACGCCGATATTGCTGATACGCCTGGCCTCCTCTCCCCTGCCTCGCCCAAGTCTACTACATTCGGCATGCCTGATGCCGCAGATCCCGACCCCTTTGGTATCATTGCTTTAGAAATGGCAGGCCTTGAGATCCGTGAGGCCGGCGCCAAACACCGCCCATCTAGCAACCAGTTCGACTACTGTCCGAGCCCTACCAGTCCACTTTTCTCCTCTCGCTTCAGCCGCCAGAGCGGGGATGCCACTGCAGAGCACGATCATCGTGTGAGCTACATGTCTACACGCACACAAGCGACTTCCATGACCGACGCATACACCCAGACCGATGTGGCCGAAACGCCCGACACTACACTCAGCCCCAACCACTCCGACGATGGCAAAGACACCCAGACACTGGCTCTAAGAGTGGCCCCCCCGTCGCCCGTCCCCGAGGCTGTGGCTGTTCCCGAAGCATCTAGTGAAACCGACCGTACCAGCGTCCACAGTGTCCCTAGCGCCGATACTATCGAGTCGTCGCTGGCGCCATTCCAGATGGTGGATCGCGGCACAATGGTTGAACAGTCAGATGCCGAAACAGCTACCTCGAGCTACTATATGGAGGACGAACGTAATGAGGACGCCGACGACGAGGACGAAGAGACGGATGCCATTCCCGGGGACGACGACGATGCAGCTGATCTGGACGATGACGATATCTTGGACGACGACGATGAGGAACCTGTCATTTACGAAGTCGCCACTACCACAACCCAGCCTGTGCGTGTGACCCCAACTCAAGTAGCACAGGTCATACAAGCCAAGGGAGCCTTGGTCAACATCACCAAACGCGTTCCTCCTCCGCTTCCACTGAGAAGCCCGGCAAGAGCATCGCGTGCCAGTAAGAGCGAATATGGCGATCTCTCGGCAGTCCGCAGCCCTGTCCGGAACTCATTCCAGAGCACACGGAGCACGCAGATGGCAACCGAATCTGCAGAACAGAATGCGGAACAGGAAGATGGCGAGGCTCGCGCCAAGCCCGCTGTGGCTATCATTGTTAGCAGAGCGCCTTCGCCGACCGAGCAAGCACCCAGCGCTGAGCCGGCGAGCTTAGAACACGATCAGAAGGCAGATGAGCCATCAATTTCCGAGCCAATCTCAGTCGCCAATGGCTCAGCTGCAGCCATTGCGGTTGCGGAGACGGTAGAGGCAGATCATGTTGCCGATCACCGCTCTAGTGCACAAGCGGCTACGCGATCGGCAACACCCTCTGGGGACGAATATGAACACGAACCCCAGACTCCACGGCCTCAGGACAAAATCGACGCCTATCTTGACGAAGCGGCCCAGAACGGACCGGCCGCCCTTACCCCCAAGGCCGAAAAGCATGATGAATTGAAGACGGAGCACGGCGACTTGGATACAGCTACGACGATTACAGTGACATGAAGGTTCACTTGTATAACGTTCACTCTACTATATCTGGTCTAATCAGAATAGAGGGATACCGATGTCTTTTATACTGGCGGGAGTGTGGTTGCGACAAGGGTAATTGTTTTCACGAAATGGAGTTTTATACCGGGCTTAAGAGGGAGGTATGCGATTAGCTGTAACGATAGGATGTTTTGCATTTTTTTGGCGTTGCGTTGGAGGTTGTCATATTTATTCTCCAGCCTCTTATGTTAAGGCAGGCTCAAAAACATTCCGTCGGGGATCTTGTTTTTTTTTGGATATAATCTTTCTCGCCTGCACACAGGAGTGTTGTGTTGGAAAGTGGGAATCCTTGCATGCTAGAGCAGCTTGCGAAGTTTTAGACGTAATGACTTAATTGGTATCAAATTATTTCTTGAATGAACAATGAAAGCCTTGCTGCGTTGTGCAAACGACAAAACATTGCACGGCAATGGTACGATAATTTCAGCGTCTCGCTATAGTGACGGTGTCTCCGTCAAATAAATTGAAACGAAGAAGATAAGAAAAAAACAAAAACAAAACAAAGTAATCAAAGCCAGATCGCTCGTCCATCGTTACCGTAGCCTTGTCCTTGCCGTCCTTTCCATTTTCCCCTTGCAGCTTTATGCTACAAGATACATCTAGGTCATGTTGTACTGTCTGCATATCAACCCAGCCTCCCCAAGACACTCGTATCTTCCTGCTGTATGTACCTGACCCTAACCGCCTTGCCAGGTTAAAGACTTTCAAAGTCGACATCGACATCTTCGTCAGTGCTCTTTCGCGGCCGTCCCCGTTTGCGCTGCTGAGAGCTTGACCGCTGCCGCTTCTTCCGGCGACCTGGTGTATTGTTGCCTGCTTTTCGCTTCCGACCTCTCTCAAAGCCCCCATCGCCTTCGTCGCCGCTAGGTGTGGTCGGATCTTCGTCGAGGGGCTCCTCCTCTACTTTGAAGTCGGCATCCACTGTCATGAGCTCAACGAGGCTCTTGCATCGAGCCACCATCAGTTCCTGCGAGTCTAGGCCAGTCATAATGACGCCAGCCTCCTCCCAAAACTTGTCCCCTGTAATGCCAGGGATTTTGGCTGGAGATCTGGCTAGGTCGCGAGCCTGGCCTTTGGGCCGATTGCCGTCTCGCTTCAAACCGTACTGGCGACAGAGGTATGTTCGAGCTTCCCATGCACAAAGAAGTACCATGCAGCCCGCCGCCAGTTGCCGTAGCCGCAAGTCATCGATAGATTGCCGAACAGCAAACCCTTTTGGTGCACTAGCAACCGGTCCAGGTTCCTGACCCTCGATAGCGGGAACAGGGGGAGTATTGTTGTCTTGAGCAGGCTCAAAAACGTCTGTCTCTATGGCTTGGTTGAGTATGACTCCAGTGGTATGGACCGTTTTCTCTAGAGCCAAGACAGTGGTCTGAAGTTCACCGACTGTCACATACTCAACGAAAGCCAAGTTCTCAACGACAAATCGAGCCAGTTCGAGATGTTTAGGCACTGCGGCAGAGACGTCCAATTTGTTCGGTTCGAAGTCCACTTGGCCACACATCTTTTCTAGCAAACGACTGCGATTTTTCGACTTGCTGTCCTTGACCACCTCCATAAGATAGTGAAGCTTAGAGGTGAAAGGCTCTGTTGTCGCTCCCCGGGGATCTGCCACAATGTCTCGCTGGAACCCGAACGCCGTGTGGATTGCCTTGATGTATTCTCGTTCCAAGACCGTTTCGTATTTGTTGTGAAGCGCACGATGCTCGCGATAAGCTAGCTCTGCCATTTTCGGCATTGTTGATGTTTCCAGAGTAATCATGGTGACACCAGTTTCCTTTGGATGCACTAATCCCTGTCGGCTGATGCTGCCAAGGATTTCGGCTGCAAGATAAGCTTCTTCGCTGACAGACCCTAGTGCAATTCTCGTGATATCTCCCATGAAGCGTTGAGTCGTGGCACTGGCAACATCATCGTGATTCGTGCCTCCCATCACAGTCAGCTGCCTCTTGCCTCCACCTGCCTGCTGTTTTGCAATCTCCCCACGAGCTGCTCTCGCGGCCTTGGTTGCTTCAGGGGCAGTTTCCGAGCGCTGCTCCTCTTGTGTGAGGAACTCCTTGAGGGATTGCATGATCTTCACTTCGAGGCTGGGGTCCTTCTGGTTGAATGCCAAATGGAACGAGGTGTACACATTTTTGAGAACAAAATTGCGAGGCCACGACTGGCAAATCAGGCCCATGGCATCGAGGGCAATGCGTCGGAAGGGTAGCGCCCACGGAGGCATCGAGAAAGGACAAAGAATATCCACCATCAGCTTCGATGCTGTTGTTACCTCGAACGTAGGGAACTGAGTTTTGAACGCATTGATTTGAGCGTCTAGATCGCAGTGCTTCCCAACCATCCCGACAATGAGTGCATATCGGGTGAATCGCTTCGTGATCTTGTCAAACATTGGGTCTTTTTCTGACACACGCCCCTGCGTATGGACACCGCGAAGAGCAGACAAGACAATGCGCACAAGGCCCGCTGGCTCTTTCAACAAGACGCTGACAACCGAGAGACAGCCTATAACGTCGTCGAGGAGCGTTCTGTTGACATTCACAACACTTGGTAGCAGGCTGCTCCGGATTTCTTCGAGAAAAGGATTCATCACACTGGAAAGCTGCGGAAGAACACGGCGGTAAATGACGACCACCGACCTGGCCACAGCCATATCCTCAGCTGTCTGAATGTCCTTCACGCTGGCCACGTATGGCTTCAAGAGACGAATTTGCTCAAAAGTAAAAAGCCGGGGATCTGCCTTTGCAAATATCATCATGAGCTGAAGAGCATCTCGCCCAGACGGGACAGTGGGATCGTCCGTGTCCGGATCATCGACAAGGTCAAACATGGAGGCGACGATTCGTTTGCAGACTTCGAAATTTGTGGTTGCTGATTTCGCTGCTGGCGATAAGATGGCCTGGAAAACCTTGTCTAGGATGGGCGTCACTGTCCCACTTTTGACAGTCTGCAATATCAAGCTGACATGGTCTGCCAAATACGCCTTGTCAGAGGCTGTGGCAGTTCCGTCTATATCGGCAGCAACTGCATCCGCGTATGGAGTGACCCAAACTTCCTCAATCGTCTGCCGAGCCAAGTCTCGCACACCCTCATCGGGGTCTTGGATGCGATGGAGGATGCCGTTGGCAATGTCGCTTCGGATCTCCCTCGATAGATTTCGTAGGTAGACATCTCGTGCGACTTTGATGGCACGCTTTCGCACACCAACGCCAGAGTCCAGAAATCTGTCAATGATTGTCTTGATCATCGTTTCCTCAAGATGCGGTCGTAACGTAATGGCGCGACTAACTAAACCCAGGGCAGAGTCTCGCACTTGAACGGATGAGTCGGCACAGCACTCCTTAATGAGGCGGCCCACAATGGACGCTGGGTTGTCGAAAATAGACGAGTCCGTCTCCAACACATCGGCGATACTTTTGAGACTCTTGCTCCGAACGGTAGCTTGGTCACTGCCCATGCCCATGGCCAAGATATTGATAATATCGTTGAAGGAGCCGCCCAGAGGAGAGCGCAACGTGACAATAGCATATGATAGTTTGGCTTGGGCAGCGGTTATTGATTTGAACCAGCGGTTGCCAGACATGCCCCGATCGTCTTCAATCAGAACGCGTAGTCGGTAAGCCAGACGTCCCAAGTCCCTGCTCTTTCGCTCGTACAGGCGGGTGGCACGGGTTCCGTCTCCGCCCTCTACCTCCTCTTTGATAATGGCCGCCGCAGTAGCTTCCGCATTTGCATTGTAGACACGGCAGACACGGCTGGACCAGTCGGCTGCGGCATAGGAGATAGCACCCTTGAGGTGAGGATCCTGCGAGCTTCTGTCTTCCAGGTACTCGAGGGTGGACCGGTACGGGCCAGTCCACGATAAGAATTCCTCAGCGGGTGGTATGCTACTGAGACCGGCAGCCGAGAGAGAGGCTAGCAAGTTGTCCAAATGATCTGGCCCGTCGGCCTCTGGCGAATTGGCGGCCTTGTGAATTACTGAACGAAGTCGAGCCAATGCAGCTCCAATGACGCCTAGTTCTTCTAGGGCCATGTTCTTTACTGGTGCAGGGATCTTGTCGTTCTCCGTGAACTTGAACATGGCTACCATAAGTAAGCGCAAAAAGATCTCCGCAGCCGGCCAGTCGGGGTTCTCTAGGCAGGCAGTGAAATCCTCCACGAAGAGGTCCAGCAGATTGCGATAGGGGGTGTCTGCGGACTTGGACGAGGTTTGGGCTCGCTGGACAATAAACTTGATGACATATTTGGCGTGAAAGTACGCCATGCTGTTTAGCGGGGTAACGACATCGGTCAGCTCGTTGATGGCAAGCTCGTGGTCATAAGCAGCTTGCTCTTCCGAAGTCAGCGTAGCCACATTCTTGGTGGGGGTTGCCTCGGGTGTTCTGCTGGTATCTTCCTCATCATTCATCGCGTCTTGAAGCTCCGCAGACACGGCCGGCTTGTCTTTTTCGGATATTCTGCCGGCACTTGCTTGGACCAGGCGCATGATGAGCGCCGACACAGGCTGGATGCTTTTGCCGTCAGCTAGTTTGAACTGGCGGGCCTTCTGTTTCCCTACTGGCAGCTTTTCCAGGGAAGTGAGAATTTCATCGAAAATGCCCCTCCGCTGAGCAGGCCGCTTCACAAAGATTTGAGACAACATATCCATGGCAGCAAGGCGGAGGCCATCGAAAGTCTGAACTCCGAGAACAGACTCACGTTCGCTGTGAGCATTCTCAACAAAGATCAAGTGTGAGGATGAGAACTCGAGCGAGTTGATGACAAGTTCGGATAGATCAATCGAGGAAACTAGTGTTGTCATGCCGGAGAGGAGGCGCTGGGCAGACATGAAAAGAGGGGATATGGACTTTTTGCACGAGGCTAGGTACTTGAAGTGCTGTTCGTGGGGGCCGGAGTTTCGGAGTTCGGCGACGGGGACAATGATATTATCCATGACGGTTTTGAAGAGGAAAACAGAGCCCTGTATAGTGTTCTCAGAGTACAGCTGCTTGTCCTCGCGGCCGCCACACATAATCTTCAGGGACAGACGTGCTGCTTTCAGGCCGGCATCTGCGTAACGCAGCTGTGCAACCCACTCGTCGATGGCAGATTCCGTTGCCTCCTCGTTGAGCTTCAAGTCGAGCCCCGTGGCAAGCCGCAGGGCACTATCACAAAGACGCTGGAGGTGGGTTAAGTCTTCAAGGGGGACATCCGCGAAACACCCGAGCGTGATGTTCTTCTGTATGGCACTCTGGGCTTTCCGGAAGGCGACGTCTGTCAACGTTCTCTCATCATCCAGAGTGTAGGTGGTCAGGGGCATGGAGCTTGACTCGTGGGAAGAGCTAAATTCTTCTTCAAAGATGTCCTGGCATAGTTTGTAAAGCTCTTGGAATGCTGCTTCTGCTCTCTGCCGTTGATCTAGATCCCCAAACACATCGTCACGGACTTCATCTGCCAAATCGCTGACCAGTTGGAATTCCTGTGTGTTGAAAGAAGGTGCCGCCAACTCGATAGTGAGCTCGCCTTTGGCAGCCGATGTCGTCTCCGGCTGGGAGGTGGCATGCTGAGGTCCGGTTTCGGATCCAGTCGCGGCTGCAGCAGCGGCTGCCTCGGAGGTACTGGACGGCTTGACGCCATTCGCTTGTGGGGATACTGTTTGTGGGCTGTGAAGGTCCGTGGTGGCTGGATGGTCGGTATAGGAACGTGGAAGGCTGGGAATATCGATCTCGATTCTAGCGAGATTGTTGGTGTGCGCCTGGGCGTTTCTCATGGCATTTTCGTTAATGGCGCTCTCCTTGGGCTTTGAGGGTGCCCCGGATCTCTTGGTGGGCGTGGATTTAGACTGGGCAGTTGCTGGTCGAGCATTCCCGTTCGGAGTTGGAACTTGAGGGGATTCCGGGCTCGGGTAGCGGAAGGGAACATTGGCTTTGTTAAACACCATCTTCGAGACAGGTCGGAGATTATGGGACAAGCCCGAGTTCCCCGGCGTGGCTGGTGTGCTTGGGGGTGTGCCTGCTAGTCCCTTCGTTTTACGTGATAAACGCTTGAAATTGCTGAGGGAGTTCGTTAGTTGATGATGGAGAGCGGCTTTGGGCACGGCACGCATGGAATGCATGGCTGCGTCACAAGCAACACTTAAGAGGGGACCTACATTTGAGGCAGCTTGCTAGAAGCTAGGAGCTGATGGATATCGTCTAGACTGCGGTCGGATGGGGGACTTGATAATCCTGTAGCGTTCGCATTCAAAGCATTGAATTCATCTTGGGATACTAGCTGCGCAAGTTCCGACGTAGCTGCTTTAGACGCGAGGCTGGGGATGGGAATTACTCCTGTTCGAAGAGAACATATGTTAGAAAGCAATGGACATCAAGACGGAACAGCACACAGTGATTGAAACCCATGAACAGGGAGAATGTCAGCACGAACTTGTTTCCAGCGGGGAGATTGATGCGAATGGTGAATAGGGAAGAGCCTCCGAGAAAGCAAATGGTCGGGTAAAACGTTGTGGTTCTCCCGTGGGCCGCTGTTGCTGTTGTTGATCGGTATGCTCTTGGTCGACAGCCTCTTGGTCGGTATCGTCTTGGTCGGTGTCCTCTTGGTCGGAGTCCTCTTGGTCAGTTTCCTCCCGGTCTATAGCCCGAGGCGCATCTGTAGATGCAGGCTGCGGTGAAAAGGGGGGGGGGGGATGAGGGGCAGCAGCAGGAGCGTCAACAGCGACCTGTGCGGGAGGTGGTAGGGGTTGTGGAATCGGGCGAGTCGGCTTGAGCAGTAGAACGCTGGGGTCGATGCCATTTGAGTAGCCATCATTGTGGTCAGCCATGGCAGGAGCGACTGCGCTATGCAGATTTCATGGCAGGGGCGACTGTGTTATTGTGGCGGAAAATGAAAGACGGAAGGAGACACCTGCAAAGAGAGGAAAGGACAGTCGCAGGCCCGACAAGGCGACAGATCGAAGCGGGTCGGAGAGGGACAACAAATATAAGGTGCGCGTTTCGCAGCAGCCAGCGAAGGCGCAGGAGGGGAGTCAACGCAGTGGATGAATGAAGAGAGCACGGCCGATAAAAGAAATGCGGTCGTGGAGATGCGAGGGAGGCGGCCGTGAAGTTGAAGCAGGAGTCAGCGATGGGCAAACAGACAGTGATGAGAGGTTGAGGAAGGTGCCCAGTATTAGCACCAGCCAGCACCTTCTTTCTCCCCGTAGTCGTACACTACTGCGACTGCAAACGCGGGCTATAGCGGGTGGGTCCGTGGTGGGAGGCTTAGCCAATCAAAAGCGATGCATGAGAGCTGAACGGAGGCCCGTGCACTCTTTGATGGACTACTAGCTTGAAAGTCCAAAGAGTCGGTGTACAGGAGGGAGAACAGCTGGCTAGTGTGGTGGAGGATAAGGAAAGCGTTGACAGAAAAAAAATTGCGATAAAAATTTAGCTTCCAATTCCTGAACTCTTTAGTCGTCAATTTTAGAGAACCGAGATTTCCCAGCAAGAACTCATAACGCTCTTTTACTTCAAGCTAATTCCGCCTCAACTTCACATATCGAACTCGCGACCGACATCATGGCGTCTATGGGATCACTGGTATTTTGCGTGGACTGCGGCAATATTCTGCCCATGACGAAGGGCAACCAGCGAAATCTTCTTACTTGTCGCTGCTGTGGCGCAGAAAACAAGGGTTCGTCAAGGATGGACAGATCTGGCCTTGTCTGGTGAGGGAACTACTGCTGATAGCGTGTGCTTCATAGACACCACTGCATCGCAAACGATTGTGACGCAGTCGAACCCCAAGGACTTCCCATCGCCACTGCGGCAGAAGCTCTCTACTGTGCAGACAGTGGAACGGCATAAAGTGCAGATGGAGGCGACGACTACACAGACATGCCCGAAATGTGCACGCACAGAGGTGCGCTTTTCCACAGCCCAGCTGCGTGGTGCGGACGAGGGCTCGACCGTGTTCTTCAACTGCGACTGCGGATACCGGTGGGCTGAGAACAACTGAGAGGCTGGCTATTTTTCTCGAGATTTGGACAAGAGCAACACTCTAGCGATCCCAAGAGACTTTCACCTCGCAAAACATACAATAAGGGCTGTCCGGCTCGTCCACGCACTAGAGCCAACCCCGAAGAGGAGCAGACAAGGCGAGGCCGTGGCGCTGGCAAGACGCTCGACGAGCCATGTACAGAGGCCTTCCCGACTCTGCTCTACGGCCATATTTTATGGCATGTTGGCGCCGTCTCTGACTTGCACAGGGAACACTTGCTGCAACATGGGACACATGGCAGGCAGACTGAATGGCACTGCCTCATACGAGGCAGTACAGACGGCGCCGTGAGTAAAGATACCCTAAAATGTGGCAAGAAAGCGCACATAGACAGTAGCAGATAGACCGATTCGCTACAATACATGAACCCAAACACAAAGTTGCTTTGTCTTGACTTTTTGATATCCTTTTTTGTCCCTAAATCCCAACCAGCGCGAACAACAAAGCAGCAAAGCAACAAACCAAGGTAAGAACAAACAACGTAACAACAAGGCATCAATGGAACGCCCCCAATTCGAACACTTAGACAGCTACAGCCGGCGTCGTAGAGGCGGTCTCGGGAATCAGTGCGTACTCGGCCTGGCCGCCCTGCTCGTAGTCGGCCATGTCGAGGGCGATAATGATGCTCTCGCGCACGACCAGCTCCTTGTCGTGCAGGAACCGGCGCAGAGTGTCCTCGACGCCCTCCTCGTCGCCCAGACTGCCGAGAGCCTCAGCAGCTTCGTGGCGCACCATGCTGGCCTCGTTAATATTGCTCAGCGCGGCCGTCAGCGCCGGGATCGACGCCGGGTGCGACAGCTGGCCAAACACAAAGGCAATCTCGTGGCGGAAAAGCGCCGAGTTGTCGGCAAAGCCGCTGGCCAGCGCGTGGACAGCAGGCACGGCGGTCGGCAGATCGGGGGGGCTGGCCAGGTCCCGCAGCGCAAACATGGCACGGTAGCGGCGGAAGAGCGGCAGCGCAGTGTCCATGAGGTCGCGGGCGAGCTCGTCGACGGTCTGGGGCGCTTCGGCAGCGAGAGCGTCGGCGACCTTTTGCGGCATCGGCGGCGCCGGGTCGATCGAGACAAAGTCGCTGGGCCGCAGGGTCTCCTGGCCGGCCTGGGCCGAGTTAGCCCATTCGATGCGGTCGATGGCGATCTCGCATGTCTCGCGCACAACGACCTCCTCGTCGGGGCGGTCGCGGTATTCACGCAGCAGCGCCAGGTCGGCAGCGTCGCCCAGCGCACCCAGAGCCTCGGCAGCCTCATGGCGGCACATGGCGTCTTCGTGGACGTCGGCCAGGACGTCGCGCAGAGGGGGTCCAGCAGCGGCCACATTGCCCGTCTGGCCCAGGCAGTAGGCCAGCTCGTGCTTCAGCAGCGCTGAGGGCGAGGCAAAGCCGGCTGAAATGGCAGCAATGGCCGCCTGCGCAGACAGACGGGCAGAGGCGGCCGCGGGGGAGTTGGGCTCGTGCTCGGCATCGGTGGCTTGTTTGGCCAGGTGCTTCAGGGAGAAGAGGGCACGGAAGCGGATCGGCAGCGGCGTGGTCTCGTCGCAGAGAGACTGGCGGAGCGAGGCAATGGTCGGATCGACAGCGGCCGCAGCGGGCGCCCCGGACTCAGCAACAGTGGCTGCCATGGTGGAGAGTTCGCGGGATGTGTGCGTGTGTGTGAACGTGAGTGTTGTCGGAGGAGGCAAAATGATATATTTTCTGCTGCCCTGTATCGGTGTTATACACACCAAAACTTCCGTTTACAGCGGACATGACTAGCCTAAAAAAAAAATCTGAGCTACTGACGTATTACGGCGTAAATACGCTGCCCAGCCGGAGGGGTAGGCCTGTAATTTTTTTGGTGGGGTTTTAGCTTGGCAGCCCGATAAGATAGACTGACACGACCTATTTTCAACGCGTCGTGAAGATCACAGGGACAGTTCGTCAGGAGAGCCAGCAGGTAAATGAATTGCACGTCTCGGCCAAACTATGTTCTGTGTTCCATATATGTTTGCCGAGGTATATCATGGTGTAAAACGGCGCCATAGAAAGAAAACTGCATAAAAAGAAGTCCTGACGAGGCGTTGCGAACTGGTGCTAGTTGACTAAGGTGATCAAGTCTAGCAAATATTAGGTGGCACTGTTCGTTGCCAATACAGGCGCTGTCACTGGCGATAGTATGATGCAGCGCAACTGGCCCTCACTCGAGGCAGTGCCCATAGAGGTAGAAACTAAGATGAGTATGTAAAAATGACGAAATAGAAGAAAGAACGCACCAAAACAGTCGTATGTAAGAGCAAGCAGAACAAAAACATAACAGGCAGCCGCAGCCTCAATGCTAAACCCGCCGTTTCGTGAGGACCATGATGCAACGCCGCTGTGAATCAAATCCATGCATACATGCGTACTCAAACCAGACGTTAAACAAAAGACGGACGCGGATCCGGAAATCGATGTAAAAGCAGAAAGCCCAACCGCCATTTCTCGGGAGACATGGGAGCCATATTAGGAGAGAATGCCTCCGGGTATCGCGATGCAAGTGAAGAACCAAACGAAAAAGCAAAAGAAGACAAAGTATATGAGGGTGAAGAGTAAGCAAGCTGATGGCTGCCGGCGACTACTCCCAGGCCGGCTGGGTATTCATCGCTAGAGTTGGCAGCCTTTAACAGCAGCTGCGTCGTCGGCTCCGGGGATCTTGGGCATCGCCGGCGCCAGCTCCGTTGGGATCAACGGCAATCTCAGGCCCAAAGCCTGCGGGAAACAGCCAGCTGCGGCGGTCTCGGCCGACACGGAAACTGCCGCGTGCGTTGCCATGGTCGCCCATGCGACGATATGGATAGCCATCCATGCCGCCGTGGCCACCAACGCCGCCAGCCACAGCTCCGCCGGCGGGGCCGAATGCGCCAGGACCACTGCCGTCACTGCCATAGCCCCCGGGGCCGCCGACGCCGTTTCCAGGCATCCACACGCCGCCGCTCAGCGTGGACATGGCGGCCAGCATTCCCTGCTGCATGCGGCGGTCCTGCTCGACGAGTTTGCGTGCGACAACACGAAAGACCTCTTCAACGCCCTCACCGCTCTCAGCAGAGATCTCGTGGCACGCGTCCCAACCAGCCTCCTGGCCCCAAAACCCGGAACTCCGCTTTGAGCTGGGGCTGCGTGACTCGCCAGCAATGTGTGGATGATGGGGGAGAGCGCCAGGAGCACCCGCAGCTGTAGTCGTGGGTGCCATCGGAGCCCCAGCGTAGCCGGCCAGCATAGATGAAGCACCGAGACTTCCGGCCACAGCAGGACCACCAGCAGTGGGCGGGGGGGTGCTGCCGAGGCCCGGAGCAAGGTTCTCAGCGACGTAGGCAATACATCTTTCAAAGGGGACTTGGCGCTTGGAGGGATCGCGGGCGACAATATCAGCCTTGGTGCCGACGACGTGGAGGACAATGTCGGGAGGCAAGTTGCGGCGGAGTTCGGTGAGCCAGATGCCCATCTCGGTGAAGGAGTTGGCGTCGGTGATGCTGTAACAGAGGATGCAGGCGTTGGCGCCTCGATAGTAGAGGCGGGAGATGGAGCGGAAGCGTTCCTGGCCGGCTGGAGGGGGGTTAGAAAGGACCAATAAACAAAGAAAAGCGGCACACGGCACGCAGGACCTACCTGTGTCCCATATCTGCAGACGGACGACTGTGTCGGAATCGGTGTCGACCACGCGTTTGGTCAGAAAGCTGGCACCGACCGTGGACGTTACCTGGGACGGATCAAAGGAGCCTTTGCAGTAACGCGTCACCAAAGACGTCTTGCCCACGCCCTGCGAGCCAACCACGACGATCTTGGCCTCGAGAGACGACATCACAGAGAAAGGAGAGGAGGTAGGCAGAGAGGAGGGGGAGACAAGAGGAGGAGAAGAGAATAAGAGAGCAAGAGAAGACAAGGACACAAAAAATGCAAAGTGTACAAATTAAGAGCAAATTAAAAAGGAAAGGAAAGGGAGTGGAGAGGGACGAAAAAGGAGGGGCCTAAAGACATCCA
Organism: Graphilbum fragrans; assembly: GCA_001513895.1. Lineage (NCBI taxonomy): Eukaryota > Fungi > Ascomycota > Sordariomycetes > Ophiostomatales > Ophiostomataceae > Graphilbum > Graphilbum fragrans. The sequence goes on from LLKO01000016.1 coordinate 712,445, forward strand.
AATAGACAAAAGGAATGGTAACAAGTAAATAGAGAACAGAGGAATGAAGAGAAGGGAGGGACCGACACGAAAGACACGACAGACACGAAGCGGAGAGGAGAGGAGAGGAGAGGAGAGGAGAGGAGAGGAGAGGGAGAGGTGGAGTTCTGTTTGGGGCGGAAGAGGGGAACTATGTTAGATAGTTACGGGCTATTCTCCGTCGCCGTCTCAGTGGCCATAGCCACATTGCCCACACTCTTTCGTCCTAATACCACTGCGTCTTACACTTTCATGCCGGGTGTCCGAGCACGAGGGGCTGCGCACGGCGCAGTGCCCTGTGACGGGGATGCTTCTTTGTGTTGTCTACAGCTTCGCCTCTGCCGACACGGCGATTCTTTGTGCCTTTTTCGCTGCAGCACGGATGGCCGTTTGTTGTGAGGGGCCAACAGCCGCCTCTTCTGGGGTTAGTTGGCAGGCGCCACTCACCAATCAGCGGCATGGCGCCTGAGCCTCGCGCTGCAGCGCTACTCACTAATCGCCAAGCTGTGGGGCATTTCTCGCGCATCTCTTAAACGACTTGTATTGCTTCCTTTGTCGGCTCTTGTCGCCCGTTGACTGCGCACCATGCACCAGCCGCTATTTGCCTCTACAACGACAGCCTCATCTTTTTTCTCTTGCGACCAGCGCAGTGTGACGTCTTGTCGCCTCCTCGAACATGGCCGCGGCGGCAGACGAGCCGCCGTCGCTGGACGACCAGGCGCGGCTGGAAATCATCATGAAACACGGGCACCAGGACCTGGTGCAGGCGGTCGCCTTCAATGCGTACGGCGACCGGTGCGCGACGGGGTCGGTGGACGGCAAAATCCGCGTGTTCAACCGGCACCGTGACGGCGTGTGGCGGCTTTGCGACTCGTGGGGGGCGCACGGAGGAGAGATTCTGGAGGTGGGTTGGGCTCGCTATTGGGAACCACTCCAATCTTGCTCTATCTCGCACGGTGCTAACAGACACAGCTCCAGTGGCTGCCGCCGACGCTGTACCCGAACCTGCTGGCGTCACTGGGCAGCGAGGGCCGCTTCAAGCTCTGGACAGAGGACCCCGGCGCGGCACCAGGACGGCGGTTCAGCCAGCGGACCAAAGTCAGCAGCATCAACAGCACGGCCAAAGCCGCGTACGAAAACCGCTCGGCGCGCTCGGCGTACCGGTCCTTCTCGATGAAGCACAACGACGAGACGCGGCACACGTTCCTGGCACTGCTCGCGGCCGACGGCATGCTGACGGTGCTGGAAAACGAAATGCCCGAAAACCTCGCCGAGTACGCCAACGTCGACGAATTCCGCGTCTGCCCCAAACCGCCGCGCGGCGAAGAGGCCAGCTTCTGCGTGCGCTTCGACCCCAACCCAGACCCCTGCTACACGGCACTGCGAGCGGGAGTGCGTCCGGACTCGCTCGGCCTCGTGGTCGCCGCCATTGACGCCGTGAAAATCTACCGCTCGCGCACCATTGCCACGGCGTCGTACGGGCTCCAGGGCACCGGGCGCTCTTTTTACCTGGCCGCCGAGATCAAGGGCCACCGGGGCCTCGTGCGCGACGTGTCCTGGGCACCCGGCAATTTTCGCGGCTACGACATTCTCGCTACGGCCTGCCAGGACGGCTTTGTGCGCGTGGTGCGCCTCGACACGCCCTCGTCTTCTTCCACAAGCGACGACGGCCAGTCCTGGTCGGCCGCCGACATTCTCAAGACGCCCGACAGCACAAGCAGTAGCAGCCGACGCAAGAAGGACAAGGCAGCGGCAACGCCTGCTCTCGGCGGCCTCAGTGCTGCTGCAGCGGCGGCGGCGGCGTCTGCGAATGCGGCCGGGGGGGGTTCCGGGCCCGGAGCTGGAGCCGGGATGGCCGGAGGGCCAACAGCAACTCCGTTGCACGGATCGGCATCGGTACCGGGCAGCTTCCACAGCACGCCGGCAGCGCCCATGCCACCGAGCGCTGTCTCGACACCGGCGTCGGTGGCCTCGTCGATGTCATCAACCGCCCGAACCGAGTCCGGAGCCGATTCGATCGCCATGGTCGCCGCCGAAGAAGCAGCAGCGGCCGCAGCGGCGGCCGCGGCGCTTGAGACAGGCAGTATTGCAAGCTCCGCGGCCACGTCGTTCTCAGGGGTGCAGGGCGCGCCCGACGGCGACCGCAATGGCCCTGGCGGTGGCGGCGGCAGCGGCGGCGACCGGAAATGGACAGGAGAGGCCGGGCAAGTGCGGCATGTGGTGCGAGAATTGTCGAAAATGGAAAACCACCGCACGCCGGTGTGGCGTGTGGCCTTTGACGACGACGGCCAGATCCTGGGCAGCGTCGGCGATGACGGCAAGCTGCAGTGCTACCGGCAGACACCCGACGGCTCGTGGGCGCGCAGTGCGGAGCTGACGGTGATGCGGACGCGCATGACGGCGCCGTAGGGGTGGGATGTGGGCGTGGATGTGTATATATGTACCATATATGTAACTACAGAGGTCGGCCTGCTTGCCGGGAATGCGTGTATGTATATAGCAGTGATAATATGTATGTAGCACGAGTATAATGTACAATATTTTCAACGCCTTTGTAATCAAATTTACCTCTACTTTTTGGAACCCCCCCCTTCGGTCACTGGCCCCTACCTCCTGCGCTTCCCTCCGCCGCCGCCATCGGCCTGCGCGCGCCGCTTCTTGCCCTCGCGGCTCCAGAACTCCTTGGTCTCGCGGCGCTCGCGCTCGGCGCGCTTCTCCTCCTGGGCGGCGACCATCTGGCGGTGCTCTTCGCGCTTCTCCTCCTTCTTGACGCGGCGCTTCTCGGTCACGTCCTTGCGGATCGTCGTCAGCTTCTGCATCATGTCGCGCATCTTGCGGTCTTCCGTGTTGCGCACGAGCACCGCGCGCTTCTGCATGTACGTCGGCTTCTTCTGCGGCCGCGTCGCCACGATCTGCGACCGGAACGGCAGCGCCGCGGCCAGCTTGCGCGGCACCTTGAGCGTATTGAAGTGGCGCTCCTTCCGCGTCACCTCGCGGTACTGGCTGTTGCGCAGCTGCGGCGTCGCCACGCCGATGTCGCGCCGGATCTCGCCCGTCAGCCGCATAGGCTGCCAGCCGACCAGGTTCGTGGCCGGATTGTAGAAGCGGTGCGGCCGGACCGGGTACCACGCGCGGAGAAAGACAATGTCGCTCAGCAGGATCTTGTCCTCAAACGTGGCCCGGAAGCTGCCCTCCTGCTTCAGCGCGTGCTTGATCTGCCCGCGGATGCCCGACACCGTCTTGATCGCCGCGCCCTCGAACTTGGCAATCTCCAGCGCCGACGTGAACATGTCCTTGATGAACGCCGTGTTGCGGAAGATTTTGTACGGCGCGCCCGTCAGCTTGAGCTTCTTGACAATCTCCGTCGACTCGTCCACGCTCAGCACCGTGCCCGTCGCCGCCACACGCAGGCCCTGCTGGTTGACCGCCGCCTCGGCCGAGAACGACTTGAAGCACACGAACCCCGTGTTCGGCGCCACAAACGGCCCGTAGAACTGCGCAAAACAGTGCATGTGCTCCGGCGTGTATTTCAGCATCCGGTTCCGCGTCCGCGAGTCCGACAGGCTGTAGATCGGCAGCGTCTGGAACCGCCGCCAGCCCAGCGACACAATCAGCGGGTCGTTGGTCTTGAGGATCCGCTTGTGCCAACGGTGCCGCTTGATCCGCACCTGCACAAACCCAAACCGCTCTTCCGTCGCCGTCAACCCGCCCACAATCAGCGGCGTCCGTGCCGAGAAGCCCTTGACCATCTCCACCGGCACGCCCTCCACCACCATCCGTGCATACTGGCCGGCCCGCAGCCCCTCGACGGCCACCCGCTGCCGCTCGTCCAGCTCTGCAAACTCGGCGCGGTTGATGTCCAGCTGCTTCTGCAGCACCGCTTTCTGCGCGTCGTACCAATCGTCCTCGCCGTAATCGTCCTGCGTCGTCCCCGCCTCCTTGCGTGCCAGCGCTTTGGCGTTGTGCACACCCTCGCGGTCCTCCTCTTCAAACCGCAGCCGCAGATCCTCTTTGCGCTTGGCGTTCTTGTCGCGGTCTGCCTCGAAGGACCCTGCCTCCTCTGCGTCGTCGTCCTGGCGGCTGCCCTTCTGGGCTCTCGGGCCGTGCTTCTCGCCCGTCTCCAGATCCTCAAACTCGCCGTCGCCCTCGTCGTCCGAGCCGTCTTCCTCATCCGCGTCATCGTCGCTGTCGAATCCCGCCTCGTCATCATCGTCTCCGCCGTCTTCGTCTTCGTCGTTTCCGTTCTCGCCTCTGCCCGACCGTCCCTTTTTGGAATGCGTAAATCTTGCACGTAGGCGATCGATGGCCTTGCTTGACCACCGCTCCGCCAGCGCCTCGTAGTCCATCACAGGGATCATCCGGTCCTCCGAGTCGTCCTCCGGCTTGTCCGACTTGGTTTTCTTGAAAAAGTCGTCCTCTTCGTCGCCGTTGGCATTGTCCGCGTCGCCGTTTGCTTCGCCGTCCGCGCTCATTTCGCCTCGCCACCGCTTGACGGCGTCGCTCACGGAAATCGTCATGTCGTACATCAGACGTGCGAGCTCTTTGGGCTGGAACGGCTTCTTGTTGCGGTGCAGGTCTCTTGCTCGCTGCGCCATGTTCTCCTTCCAGCGCAGTGCTCCCTCATCGTCGTCATCTTCTCCATCGAAATCGTCCTCCTCTTCCTCGTCGTCTTCGCCGTCCATGTCGTCGGCATCCTCGTCTTCATCTCCCGACAACGATCCAAGATCAGAGTCGCTGTCGGCAAAAGCAAGATCCTCGTCCTTGTCGTTCTTGCGGTCGCTGCGTGCGCCCCGGAACAGCTTGCCCAGCCGCTTCTCGTCAAACGCCGTCTCCACGTCGTCGTCACCGCCGTCGTCGTCGAACCCGTCCGAGTCGCCGTCGTCGCCAAACGCGCCGCTCTCGTCGTCCGAGTTCTCTGCCGCTTTGCGGCCCTGTCGGCGCTCTTTGCGGCCGCTGCTCCCCTCGCCGTTTGCTCCCACCGCCCGCACCTCGCTGCCGTTGGCAAACAGGTGCACGCCGCCGCTGGCCTGGCCCAGCATTTCACGCTTGCTCTGCAGGTCGATCACCATGCCTTCGCCCTCGCCGCGCTCCGTCTCGTCGGCGTCCTTGTCGTACGTAAAGCCTTTTTCGCGGAAAATGTACACCGCGTCGCCGTCGATCTTGAGTCCGCTGCGGTCCGACATGGGTGCATACAGCTTGCGGTCCTTCTCCTCGAGTCGTCGCCGAACTGTTTTCCCCGTTGCCTTCGCCACCGCCTGATCCATCGCCGGCGTCGGGCACGGGTCCGGCAGCGCTTCGATCTTGGAGATGCTAAAGTCGCCCAGCCCCGGAATGTGCACGCGCTGGCCCTGCGCCGCGAAGTTGGTTCCGCGCAGATACCCCGACAGCGCAATCGACCGGTCGCACAGCTCGTCCGCCTCGATCTTAGTTGGGTTCGTCACGTCGCGGAAGCTGTCCACGATCGAGTACGGGTGAGTGTTGCGCCACACCAGCGGCCGCGGGTTTTTCATCACCGACAGGAACCGCGACAGGTTGTGGATCTCGCGGTCTGGGTACCGGTTGTTGATGACGCCCGACAAGTAAAAGAGGTGAGCTCCCTGGTACAGCTCGTTCCAGAATCGGTGCTTCAGCCGCTTTTTCGCGTCCTTGAGCGTCTGCTGCTTGCGGAACAGGTCTAGGTGCGTCAGCACGCCAAACACGTTGCCCGGCATGCCCGTCGCCGCTAGGATGTTGAGGAACTCCATCGTCTCCATCTCGAATCCGTAGTTGCCGTCAATCATCAGTAGCACAATATCAGCCACTTTGGCCATGTCCACCATCGCTTCCAGCTCGTTCGGGCACTCCAGGAACGTCAGCCGCTGCTTTTTCGACGTCACCACCGTCACTGGGCCCTGCGGGTCGTGGATCGTTTCCTTGGCATACCGCTGGATCAGCGATCGCAGCAGCGTCGTCTTGCCCACGCCTGGAGGTCCCACAATCGTCACCAGCCGCGGCGGCGGCTCGTCTGGCAGCCGGTCAACAAGAGGGACATGGAGCCGTTTCTCTTTGATCTACGCAAGCACAAAGCACAGGTCAGCTTTCTCCATTCAAACTTCACTCATTCGCCGCTCGCGGGGAACTGCTCACATCATGCGATCGCGCCGCCGTTCTTTGCAGTCGTCCGGGGTTCGAAACAGCAAACGCCTTCGGATTCGGGCCTGCACGAGTTAGCACGGCCGAAAAAAGTGGTAATTCGAAGAATCAAAAGCGACGCCACGTACCTGAGTGCTTCTTCTTCTCCTTCGGCTTCCTGTGCGGTTTGTGCGTTTGTTCCTCCATCGTTGCGCTCGTCTTGCCTCACCAGCAAAACCAATGCAGTTCAAGCTAGAAAAAAGTTAGTATACGCTTTCTCGCTACATTAAGATTTTTTTTTGTTTTTTTATCTTATCAGCTTATCGATAGGACGCTCGATTTATTAGTCATCCATCGCTAGATCGCTATTGTCCAGACACTCCAGCTCAACATGCTCAACATGCTCAACCTGCCCAGCCCCATGAGTTGGTGAGCTATAGAAACAAAATGAAAATTTAAGAACATATAGCCACTAGTATTTCTTAATTCCTTGTTTTTTCTGCGCACTCTCCCCGCATGCAGTATGGTTGCCCGCGGTGCCTCTTGATACTACATGCGGACAGCACCGCTGACCAATCAGAGCGCCTCCTGTCAGCTACCGCCCGCCCCTCCAAGATAGCTCAGCGGGTTCTGCCTGACCTTGAAACGCCGCCCATCCGTCAACCACGCGATCGACCACTTGTGCAGGCCCCCATACCTTGTTGCTTCCCCTGGCATCTGCCAGACGACTCAGAGCCTTACTTTCGAAATGACAGAAATCGTGGCCAGCCAAACGCCCCCAATTCTGCACGGCCCGACGGAGAAGGAGAGGAAATATGACCGCCAGCTCCGTCTATGGGCCGCCAGCGGCCAAGCAGCTTTGGAATCGGCCAATATTCTGGTGCTGAACTCAGGAAGTGGCACCGTGGCTACAGAGACGCTGAAGAATTTGATTCTCCCGGGTACGTGACCATGCCTCTATTAAGTGTCGAAGCATCCACCCCCGTTCTCTCTTACGCTACTAACATCTTTCGTTGGATCTCAGGCATCGGCCGCTTTACCATTTTCGATGCAGCCGTGGTAGAGGAATCGGATCTCGGCGTCAACTTCTTCCTCGACGAATCCTGCCTCGGGAAGTCGCGCGCAATGAGCTGCACAGAGCTGCTGCTCGAACTGAACTCCGATGTCCAAGGCGACTGGCATCCCCATCCAGAGGTACAGTGTCCAGTTCTCCATAGAGCTAGGATGGGCGTAGACAAACAAGGACGGCTTGGTGCTGACTCTACTCTCTCTAGTCGCCGCTGACCCTCGCGGAGCTCCTCGACGCGTCGCCCACATTCACCATGATCCTCTACTCTCACCCCATCCAGCCCGCCGATCTCAAAACGGTCGCAGAGTATGGCGAAAAGCACAAAACACCTCTTGTCAGCATCCATTCGGCAGGCTTCTATTCTTGCTTCCGCATCCGCCTTCCCGGTGCCTTTCCCATTGTCGACACTCACCCCGACGAGACCGCCACCACAGATCTCCGGCTCTTGACGCCCTGGCCAGAATTGGAGGACTTCGCCAAGGGCCTGACTGCCGAGATTGACAATCTCGACAACCACGAACACGGCCATTTGCCCTATATTGTCATTCTCCTACACTACCTCGAGAAATGGCGCGAGGCGCACGACGGAGCAAACCCGTCGACGTACAAGGAGAAGACGGCTTTCAGGCAAACCATCGCCGACGCCGCAAGGCGAGACAACCCCGAGGGAGGAGAGGAAAACTTTGACGAGGCTGTGGCTGCTGTCCTCAGAAACATCGACAAGCCGTCTCTCCCGTCGGGCCTTCGCGAGGTGTTCCAACACCAACCAAAGGGCTTTGTATGGCTACCTCTCCCCTGCTCCGGCTGTGCCCCTTGCCATCGTTTTCAGGCCGGCTTCGGCCCTTTTGTGCTATTCTTTCTATTTTGCTTTATCAACAGCTAACCATGGCACTACAGGAACTCAAGTCGAGGTTTTGGGGCATTGCCGCCGCAGTCAAGCAGTTCTACGACAAACACCAGAGCTTGCCACTCCCCGGGAAAGTCCCTGACATGAAGGCTCAGTCCAAGGTCTACGTCCAGTTGCAGTCCATCTATAAGACCAAGGCCCGGAAAGATGCGGCCGAAGTGTTGGCCACAGTGCAGGCGATGCCACACGGCCAATCCATCGACCCTGCGGAAGTGGACCTGTTCTGCAAGAACGCCGCCTTCGTCAAGCTCATCAACGCCACAGGCTCCGGCAACGACAGGCTAGCCAAGGTTGTTGGTACGTTGTAATCTAGTTCTTGGTGGCCCTGTGGTCCTGTGACTCTGTTTATCGCTATGGACTCTCGGAAGTCGGCCTTGAAGGGTCCTTTGCTAATGCTTGCCGTTTTGCCACAGCGGGGGAGTTCGCCAACGATGAAAACGCGGAAATCATGAATATGCCTCTGTCGCTGGCGCCTATCTATCTCGCTCTCCACGCCACCTCGCATAATCCTACGGCGACTGCCGAGGAAATATTAGCGAGCATCGACCAGCTAGTGCCCGCGGCTAGCAAGAACGAAAGAGTGGCCCAGATAGCCGAGGAGCTCGCTCGGGCCAGAGGAGGCGAGCTTCACAATATCTCGGCGCTGACGGGAGGCATGGTGGCTCAGGAGGTGATCAAAATAATCACAAAACAATACGTTCCTATCGATGACACCTGTATCTTTGACGGGATCAGCAGCCGGTGCCAAGTCCTTCGACTGTAGAGGAACCGCTGCCAGGACCAGGGACAAGGGCAACATCTAGCGCGCGCCGCCCATATTGAAAGAGGGGCTAGTGGTGGCAGGCACCATCATGACAGGAAATGAACGAGCATGTAGAGATGAAGAACACGAATACATTAAAGAGCTGTGTTGGGGGGGGGGGTGAACATGTTGGAGACATGAGTTCAAAAGAGCAAATCAAGCAATGGGGAGGGGAAATCAGTATACCAGATGTACCAGACTAAAATCTGTACGACAAATTTGATGCAGCCGGGTGCGCCACAACAAAGTAGAAGCCCCGCATACATATGATCAAGAAAGTGTTGGGGTTGCCGGCATAGAAGAGGGGAGGCGTGATTGTGGGAGTGAGTACGATGTCCTGTCGAACGCCAACAAATTAGATACTCACATTAAATTCAGACGCCTCAGATTGGATTAAGAAGACGAAACGTGAGATATACGTCAATATCGATGGAGAGGTGGAAGTGACAGAAACGAAGTGTACCAGCGGCCAGTTCTTGGGCGGCCTTGAAGAGTGGCAGAACGGGAGGGAGAGACGAGCCAACGGCTGCTTCTGACCATTTTTCATCATCCCTTTTATTGTTCTCCGTTGCGGTATGTCACTCCACATTCTTTTCCTGTCTTCGGCTTGTCGAATATGCAAAGAAGACTAAGAGCAACCGCAGCTGCAAGACGGCTTGCGTGATACTTACCGCAGCCAAATCTGGATGAGTTGTGAGCCAGAAAGGAAGGAGGACAAAACCAGATACTAGACGAGAATAGCTGCCATCTGTATGGCCGTGCCTTGATCTCGGCACTGATATTGAAGGAGCGCTAGCTGCCACTCAACAGCGGCTGGCCATGACCTTCCCCTTCCCCTTTGCTTTTGGCCAAGTAGGGCTGGGCATGGACCCATGTTCTCCTGTCCCTCTCTCTCTTTTTCTTCATCTTCCTATCCTCTCCCCTTCCCCTCATTCTTTTTTTGCCATTCTCGGCCCACGGGACGGGACATTGACAGCAGATGAGGAGGTTGGAGACGGATATTAAGTGAAAGTGTGTCTAATTATTGCCAGTGTTGTATTGGCCCTTTCTAAAAGAAAAGAGGAAATAAAAAATAATCGAAGCAGAGCCGGTCTCTGGCTTCTCGCTAACCGGATTTTATTTACGGTGCGCAAAGATCGCATCAACGGCACACGGCTCGAGACGCAACAACGAGAAAAATGGAAACACGGCCCCCAATTCCTGACCCTGGAGAGCGATGGTGGTGGTACCATGCGGCTCCCTGCAGCAAATTCCTACCTTCTGCAGGGACGTACATGCACTCTGTCCGATTTCAGACAGAAGAGACAAAGATACACCGCAACCCATGGTTCTCGGTTTCTTGGTCGGCCGGGAGAAAAGGTAAACAGAGGCTGACGAAGCCTTTGAAGGAAAAATATGGTCTACATTACAAAAAGACCATTGAAAGAAATTAAAGGCATGAGAAAAAGGTGCCAGGTACACCCGAAGTATGCATCAGAAATTTTACGATAAGGACACTAGTTCAAGTCCAAGTGTGTGTGTATGTGAGAGTTGTGTTCCGTCTCCATCATGAGTAGATTGGGCCACATGGGCGCCAAGGTCCTTGGCCTTGTCCCCCGGCATGTTGAAAGTTTGGTTCCCATACGGCTATGATAAAGGAGCTTAGGAATACAAGTGTTCTGGAAGAATTGTTTAACGAATGGGGAGGTAGAACAAGGGTAGGCACAGCACGCCCGCACAACGCGCATATCACATATACAACATAAAATGAAAAGGCACAGGAGGAGAAAAAAAGGCCCGCAAAGATGTAGGCTGAGGAGGGGGACGGACCATTTGTCGGACCGCAGGTCCTTCTTGGTGTGCAACGTCGACACAGTAGTATGTGCGAACTTAACAATGTTGGGCAGAATGGGACCGCGTCATCGGCCGTGGCATTGTCCTCGGTGCTGCAAAGCTAAGCTCCCGAGCAGACACGACAGCTAGACCAGACAACAAGGTATGTCTGTCAAGCAGGGCCCAACACAGCAATGAGAGGGATAAAGGACCTTTCCTGTAACTACACTTGAATCATATCTGGTCAATTCACAAAGGCTACACATCAAGTAACGGTCCGATGGCCCTGCATAAGGCGGAGGTGTGTTATTTCCATGCATATCGACGTGTTAGCTTGTTTGTTGGTTTTATGATGTTCATGTTTTTCCTTCTCCGATAGTAACATTATTGCTAACCGTGGTTCGCTTTATCGACTCGGTATTTACAAGCCAGCTGATAGCATGAGGTCACTGATTGCAATTCCTGCTACCAAGCAAAGAAGCTTAGCTGTTATGCTTTAGAAGGGGCGCGGGTATGTGGTATTAGCAAGGAGGTCCCAAAAAAGGGGGTATTTGCTAAGGCCGTGTCAGGCTACTCGTGAATTCGCGGCGTGGTAGACAGAGGGCAGACCCTTCTAGTATGCTGGACAAGCCATCGCTGGGTATCCTATTGCACCATGGCCCATTCAGTTGGAGATGGCCGACTGTGAATATGGCAGGGGCGATAGGCTGTTGGCTGTTCTTTTAAGCGCATGGTTAACAGTGGCAGGGGCACCTGGTGCTCATGGAAGTTGCGGGCACAGCCAACACCGGCCCACAAACCAAACATATTCAGACTTCAATGCGCATCAGCCCGCGATGTCTGGAAGTACAAGGAATGCTATCTACTCGAGGTCGCAAGCTTCTAGGAGGGTGTGTCGGGGTCCGGTTGTCCGGTCCGATGCAAGAGCAGAGAGAAACTCTTGGAGATGAGATGTCCTTTAAAGCTTCGTGTCTTCTCTGTAGGTGCTGAAGACATTGCAGATCCCCAGAACATATTGCCCATTATGGGCCTCCAATCTTGCGTGCAACTACGGGCTAGTCGCTACTAATTGTTCTTTCTGTGCTGTCTCCCCCCATTGTTGTCTCTTTTCTTTTTTGCCTTAAACTCGAACGCGACGTTACAGGACGTCAAGGAGGGTGGTAGAAAAGGCGCGACGGGAATGGCAGTTGGCCGCGCGGATAGGTGTTGGTGGGTTGGACGTACCGGTACATAGTTACGGGGAATAGTGCAGGGAAGCGGTCTGGCGTTGTTGGCTGTGAAGCCCCAATCCAGAATGGGGGGGAAATCCGATCTCCAGCCAAACCATGTTCCTAGCATCCTGCAACTCTAGTCGATAGGGAGGCCCACAAGGTCTTCCTAGGCTCTTCCAGAAGAGATAATCCGGCCGGTTGATTTGTTCATGGTAGAATCTTATTGGCAGCGTGTCCTTGCATGTGCAAGGAGTATTTGCACCCACATCTGCACTCTGCCCAGCCGGCCCAGCCCCAACCTTCTGACCCTGTCCTAGTAATACGCAGAGGAAAGAATAGCAGAGGACGCGCTGTGAGTGGCCACGGCCTGTTGTCGGAGCTCAATAAATATATAGTGGTCGACCCCGAATTGATGCTACAACGGGCTGGATAGACGGGCCACGACAAGGGGACAGTGGAGAAAAACGGCCATATACGGAGCACTCGTACACCTGACAAGAACAGTGGCGCATAAAGAGACTCGGTAAGTCAAGAAGAGGCAACGAGCTGTTGGCCGATCAGGTGAGGCTTCGAACGCACGGTAGGCCGTTGGTACTAATTTAGAAACTGCATCAACGACGACAACAGCGAGTGCTCTCAAATAACTACCGCACTTTTTTATCGGTGGGGGGTAACTGTATTCGCCGGTCTTTCTGGCTTTGCACGTACGAAGTACTTTGTCTTGATGGCTGTTAGCCGCGCTGCAGTATGCGGCCGGTTTTGTTGCTGTTTGGGTGAGAGCGCGCCTGAGGTTGAGAGTTGGCCATATTGGCATTCATGCAATAGAAATAGCAGGCCCAAATACTAGTTCTCACGCTTACATCTAGGTCGCAATGGGGCTAACAAAAATGGTATAGAGTATTAAACCAGAAAGAGAATAAAACACATTAAAGATGAAAAATAAGGATGCATCAAGGGAGTGAAACGACAGTTGGGAAAATCCGGCGGCCGGAAGACGGGACGTCAAGCCATTCCCCCACTGGAAACCGGCGCCAGGCAAGTGCATGAACCCGATCGTCTTCAGCTTGATGAATCGTCCCCGTTCTCAGCCCAGTCGCTAGACATGTTCTATCTATCTCTGGCAGCTTTCTGTTTCTGTTTCTATCGCTGTTTCCATAACCTGATCGATTCTGGGCAAGGTCACGATTTGATGTGCATGAAATCAAAATAGTTACAAGTATTCGTAGCAAGGGGTCCCCATATTTTCTTGTTCTTTATTTCGAATAATAAGGCAGTAACATAAACAGCAGTGTGAAAAGCTGGAGCCGAGATTGGAAATATAGAATGAGGGGAATACTGGAGCCGTTAAGAACAGGGGTTTGGTGGAGGCACAGCGAATGACATGCACGCTGCAAAGTAGGACGCATATATGAACTTAAAAGGAACAAAATAAGATTTTTTGGCACAATGTGATATCTTACAAGGGCAGAACAATACGAGTACACACATGAACAGGCAGACATATTAAAAAGTGGCAAAGATGAAGGCGCGCACACAGGAGAGGAAGTGGGACAGTATGGGACAGAAAAAGACGCGGCCTGGTTAATATATGTGCTCCTCTGCATACAATCCGACTGCGTATCTTATTCCACTCTGCTCATCCTCCTTCTGTTTACGAAAACTCCCCAGTCTCGCCTAATGGCGGGTTAGGCCAAGCCCTCTCTATCATGCTGGCCATTTTCACCGCATGGCTTCTCAAGGTCCTCATTCCACTCGGCTGCCGTAGGAATGCTACCCGCATCTCGAGATCTTGGGTTCAAGCACGTGTCGCGTCCTGCATGCCCTTCGCCGACATGATTCTCTTCATTAACACAGCCTACTATAAGCCGTTCGTACCACGCTAACATGTGCTTTGTACCCTACATCTTTCTCTCTGGCTTGAGCTTCTTTCCCGTTTGAATACGCCCCTCTTAGGTCTATTTCCAAGCTAGCGTTCACCTGTTCACATATGCTCCTTTGCGTGCAATAAATAATTAATGATTAATATGCGCCATTAAGACGTTGTCGAGTTTGGTGGCGAGAGGCGTTCGTGTGAGAGGGAGGAGGATAGAGGACTAGAGGGGACCAAAATATCTCCGGTATAGCAGATTATAGGACCATACAAAGCTTGAAGTAGTCATTATCACCAGTAAAATGGCTCGATAATGTCATTTGATATAACCTTACGCCAGGCCAAACTTCCTCCTATTCGTGATCTCTTCCGGTGCCTGCTCACTCTTTCATAGGGCCACAATGGAAGAATGAGCACATCAGCCCATGGCAAGGTTGTACTCGTACAATCATGGCCTCAAATCTAGACGTGGCGATTGTAACGAAGGAAGACCTATCGGGTCCGCAGCTTCCAAAAGAGGGAAATGATCTGGACGACGGACGGGCAGCATACAAGGTAAAGTCGTAAGCGATAATCAGGTAGAGAGATGGTGATGTGCTTTTACTGCAGTGATCTCTCGTCCGAGGTACAAGGTAAGGTTTCTTCATTTTTTGATATCCGGGGTAGTTTTACATTGGCAGCTTATACCGATGAGCCGCTCTCTCACAAAGCGGGTTGTGCACACCTCGTTGTCTCCCATGGCTCTCCACCCCTCTCCACTTGTGATTATGACTTTTAGGGCACAGCGAGAGCCAAGACTTTTCCACCACAGTGGAGGGCGGCTGGGCAAGAAGTTCGTACTGATATAGCTAGAGCCGCCCATGAACACAAGGTAAGGCAATGCAAGACATAGACATGTGGCAGATTCTGTGTCAGCTGGACCGTTGGGAACTGTAGACCATGATATATCGGTGGCGAGACGCCGTTGTCGAGAAGAGCGGCGAGCAGAGGGAAGATGGCGACCTGTGACTCTCGTGCATGCGACTCGTATACGGGCCTGCGATGCGGGTGAGCACTTCCCTCACTGCGCCACTTTTTTTATTCCCTTTCTACGTCTCACGATGCTGGTTAAGGCGGTTCGTATGTACTCCTACAGTATTCCCGGCACAATTTGTCTTTTGTCGCATGAGCTTACCAACCACGACAGATCACATATTTTCACTCTTCAAAATGAAATAAAACGGAAACCGGCAGGCCATGTAGCCTGTCTATTCTAAAGAGCTGCTGCACGGTCGGTACCCGGAAGCCCAGCGGTCCGACGGCTGGATAGTGCGCCATTTTTTGTGTCCTTTTCGTCTCTTTTCTGTCTGCTTTTGGACAGCATCGCCTACTTACATAAACAAGAAAGGAAATTATTGCACAGACAGAGTGGCTGCAGGCGGCTGGTAGAGGCTGGTAGGCACCTCAATCTAAATCTTTGTGCATCTGTGTGTCACGGTTTGGAATATACTTTTTCTGCTCTGCCTACGTGGTAAAAACTGTGGGGTATCATAATTTTTTTTCATTTTTTGTCAGTAGGAAGTTGCCGCTGGTAAGACGGGTTGTTGCGTCTGACTTGTATTCTTTGTTTTCTGTCCTGCTGGTGGTGCTTCAGCCTGTTCTAGGGGTGGCTGGTAGCAACAGGGTTGGTGGATCCAAGCATGCTTTGATATCTACTCAAACTCAGGCACAGACACGGGAAAGTTGGGTCATCCTCAAGCACATGGTTAGATGATGTAGCTACAGAAATGTGACTTCGTGTAGTCCGTCCAACTATTCTTCTATATTCCCAGAGCGAACGACTAGAACTGACAGAAGAAATCTGTTATGTATAGCCACCGGACATCCTTGGGTAGGGTCATCTCAGCCGATTAGTTCCTGTACTATAACTACCATCGGTCCCGGTTAAGATAGTGTTCTGCTCGATCAAAGGCCGAGACTCCCGAGGTTCTTCTTGATGAGGGTGACATTGGCTGTGGTCAGCCTCCGGCTAGCATTCAATAGACGAATGGGGCAATAAGAACGTGACTTGGTCTAGGCGACAAGATATGCCATGGAAAAAAGATTATCAAAGGCCGAGGTCAAGTCAGTAATCGGTAATATGAAATGTTGCCTCATCCGAAAGAGGGTTATATTCTAGCCAATTAGGCGAGTCGATGTGAAGGGCTTGAGAAGTGAAGGGCGCGTGGACTGTTCACGACGGACGATGTGAGTATGGTTGATCATATTAATGAAGTCCAGACAGGCTCTACGGGGGCGGAAAGGGCATCCAGCTGTCACAAGATCAAGAAAAGTCAGTGGCAACAAATCGTAGGCGTCAATTTTAACGGACCGCGCCAGTGATATTGAGATGGAGGCAGCTAGCATGTACATTCACATGCTGGTGGACTAATAGTTTTCTACGAAGGATCGTAGACCAGAAAAACGGGAAAAGAAGGGTGTATGGCGGTGATCAGAGTCCTTCATCTCGTGAAAATCTGTCGCCCGGAGCCCAAGCCCGTGTGTAGCTCGGTGGCGGGCTCAGCAGAAGGGATGGCAAATTGAAGGGATGAAGGGATGAAGGGACAGCAAAAAAAAAATTCAAAAAAAAAAATTCAAAGGAGACTGTAGAGTGGGCATGAACGAGGAGGCTACGGAGACGGTTGCTACACAGTGATGTAAGCTACGGGAAGCTCATCTTCTCGGGCGCGAGCAGACTGTCGCCTCCGTGCAGGAGCTGGATGGGGGCGGACCTTTGAGCGGGAGAGTCCGGCCGCTACTCCAAGTTTCCTGTCTGTGCCTGGCAGGCGTGTAAGTGATTGGGAAATGGAGGTTTTGAATTCATAATTATTGGTCCGGAGTTCCATCGAGATGACAGGGGCAAGTGCAGGATGCAGCTCAAATTCGGAGAAAGAGGACGCATGTCCAAGAAAGAGCCAATAACAAAGAAACAGGGACAAGCTCTTCGCGCCATCCTTTTTCATGCCGATGCGTCGAAGATAGAGGAGGGAGATGGATACCTCTTATTGCAGGAACCTATACCCGTAGCGTGATTCGGAGCAAAATCGCCGTTTTCTCTGGTGCTTCGTGTGAGACAAGGCAGGAGGATGTACCAGTGCCAGAATAATGAGAGGGCGAAGAATAAAGTAAAGTAAATGCTAGCTGTAGCAATACATTTTTGCGAGAGGTCCTTGTTCAGGGACATCCGTGTTTGAATTCTTGATGTGCCTCGCGATGATGAGAGTAAATTGCCCCCCCCCCCCCCCCCCCCGCAGCTCCAGGGCTAAACCAGCCACTCATTCACAAAGTAATGTTTAATCTCTGCACGAACCTGGCCAGTGCTCTTTCGCTCGTCCCAGGCTCGTTGTTATTCAGGCTCGCTTTTGAAGGTCTTTGATCGTCTGGACGAACGGTGATCCTCCACGAAAACCCGAGTCGACGAGAGACGGTCGTCCTGGATCTCGCATATCCAAATTGGCCACCGTCTCGGCCTCGATTACCTCCGTTTGAGCAGTGCCGTTTCAAGGCGGTAGGTTACGTAGATGCGTAGCACTCGTACGAGTAGGATGGCGGGATCGTCGCCCGAGCCTCGATCCCTGTTCTCTATAGCTGGGGGGGCTTCGATCGGGGCTTCTAGTGCTATTGCATGCGCTATGCTACAGCGCCGTAACGGTGCACACTGACACGCTGGCGGATGCCCCTCCTTCCAGAGTTAGCCAGCAAGCGGGGGAGTGGGAGAGCGCTGTGTCTTGGGCGAATGGCGCGCTGCAGGTCTGAGACGTTAGTGTGGCGCCGCGTAGCAACAACAGTGTCGTAGTCGGAGTGCCGCTGGCTGCTGCCGCTTGCTGCCCCCCTGCAGCTCAGTGGGCTTCTTCTTCTTTCTCTTTTCACCGGGTAAACGGGGAAAGGCGTTCGGGGTCGCGGTGAGTCGCTGCGGCGGACGCTCTTTCCGCAAGCGTTCGTGCGTGCTGTGCTTTAGCGTGTCTGAGCTCGCTGCAAGCATTGCGCTTTCCCATCGTGGCTTCCCGGTGGCTTCCTGATGCTGGGCCGCCGGGCAACTGAAACAGGGACTGCCCAGCGCACCTGCCTCTGGCGTACTCCGTAACTATTGTTCGTGTGCTATTGGTGTGTTATTCGTATCTTGCCTGCTATGGCTTTCTCGCATGGCCTCATCGCGCTTTCCCATACCGTCCGGCGACGTTTATGCTGGCCGGAGCGGTATTAATTTGCGCCGTCAAGGCGTTGTTCGTATCCGACTCGTCGTAACAGCGGCTTTAATCCGCTAATACATCGCCAAATGCATCCAGAGCTTCATCTCCTCTCGGACGCAACAGGTGCACACACAACAAACCACGCACGCGGTCGCGCACACGCACACACATTCCCACACATATGCACACACACTCACGCACATACACACACACACAATGCCTTTGGCCATCCCGCCACGACCTCGTGGCTTGTCGCCCCGGCCGCCCCTTCTGTGGCCCGCTATAAGCAAATCAACCGCCTTCGAATCACACCCATTATTAGCAGCCAGCACAGGCAGCACACCCCTCCTGGCTCAATGCACAACAGCGCGCACGCGCACATGCACACGCACGCTCGTTCTCGGCGGCCTATAGCAGCCACAGCACTCTTACCACCCACAAGTCAGCCCATATACGGCATCTGTTATACCCCATACCGCAATATACGCCAAGACGCCGCTTCTACGGCCAACAGGTCTACCAATGAGCCCTAGAATACCTGTTGTGGCACAGAGGGTACATGTCCACCGGCCCTGCTATGTCGGATACTTGGATACTTGGATACGTCGCTCGTATCTCACATATCCACGCCTATATGCCATATACGGAACACCCGCACCACACGGCATTGAGGAGCCCACGATGCTGTCTTTACTGCTTTCTAGCTCTCCAGCTCGACTAGCATACTGCTGTGACTAGTGCTGGTGCTGCTCTATTCCTCACGCTTCTGTCTTCTCGACCTTACTACCTTGGCTATACCGCGCAGACCGCCGTGGCCCTGATTCGTCCCCTTTCGGTACCTCGTTCCTGCTTCTCTGCCCCTGACCTCCAACTTCTTCCTCCTCTCCTCTGTCCCCCCTCCACTCTCACCCTCTTTGATCTCCGCTGGTCTTCTCCTCTTCAACTTCTCTCTCCTCTTCCTAGTCCCCCCCCTCCCCTCTACTCCGTGGTCTGCCTCGTCGGCCCCCCGGCCGCCTGGCCTCGAGCTGTCCCAGCTTCTTCTCCACCGTCTTCCCGCTTGTCTCTCCTCTCCCTGACTCTTAATATTCTCTCTCTCGAAGTTCTTTTTCCTTGTTTAATTTCTGCCCTGGCCACTCTCTAATGCCCCTCTCCACACACACACCTCTCTCTACCCTTCCCCAGCTTTTTCCCCATCTTGACTGCACGTCAATGTAGATATATAAGCTCTACATCATCCTCCTCCTCCTCACTTCCTCCCTCCCCCGCTCCTCGGTCTCGGCCAAACCATTCTCTTCTGTGTCTTCTTCGTACTTGACATCTCTCTTCTCACGTTCAGCCTTCTCATTATCTTGTCGTGGGTGGTGCTCTCTGTTCACTTTCTCCTCCTTTTCCGTCTACCTGACTGTATACTCTTTGTCTGCTTACACTTGTTCCTCCTCTCTCGCACACTTCCATCACCATGGCTCCAGCCATACCTGTTCCCACACGGGGCGGCATGTTTCACACTTTCCAAGGCGTCACTCCCAGGAAGCAGTCGACTGATTCTCAGGATGGCTTAAAGGCAAATGGCAGCGGCTCTAGCACCTCCAAGAGAGTCACAACGCCTCACGCCTGTGCTGAGTGCAAACGCCGCAAGATGTAAGCCGGATAACTATCGGATCCTCCAAAAGCCCTGCCATCGGTCTGCAGTGTTGCTAACTCGCCGCTAGACGTTGTGACGGACAGCAGCCTTGCGGCCAATGCCTTTCTAGTCGTGCTCCCAAGCGCTGCTTTTATGACAAGCACCGCCAGCGAGTGATCCCATCCAGAAAGACACTCGAGGCACTCTCGCAGTCGCTGGAAGAGTGCAGGTCCATCTTGAAGCGTCTTTTTCCCGCCCACGACGTGCAGAGCCTGCTGTCCCTTTCACGCCTCGATCTTCTTGCTCTTCTTGACCGAGCGTCTACCAGCCAAGGCCTCTCTGCTCTACCTTCCCCTCCTCTGAACACTTCTCCCCTTGGCGAGGATCTTCAGTCGCCTCTAGGCATGAAGTCGGAGCAATCGCTCTCCAATCTCGAGCAGATTCCCACCAGAGACACAGAGTGGGACGAGGAGCGCCGTGGTCGGGATCCCATCCCAGCCGAGGCTGATGATGTCAATGCTCTGTCGCTGGCTGTCGATCGCCAGACCTCGTACCTTGGCGCTTCTTCCATCAAAGCTGCTCTGATGGTCATGCTCAAGGTACAGCCGGCTCTTCGCACTTCTCTTGCTGCCGCTCCTATCCACAATGCGGTCGACTTGCCGCACGCCTTGCCCACTATGAAGCAGGCTTCGCAACACGCTCAAAACTCTCAGGCCGCGCTCTCCTCGCAGAACGGGCAGTCGACGCTGTCGTCTCAGCAATCTAGTGCAATTACTGAAGCTGCGGCCGCTCGCAAGGATCCGCAGCGTGTTCCCTGGTCTTGGAAGGGCCAGACACTTATTGATGCCTACTTCAAGCGCATCCACGCCTTCATTCCCATGCTTGACGAAACCGCCTTCCGCGCTGACTACCTCGAGGGTCAGCGCTCCGATGCTCCATGGCTCGCTCTGCTCAACATGGTTTTCGCAATGGGCAGTGTAGCTGGCACCAAGTCGGAGGACACCAGCCATTTCAACTACTACACTCGGGCCATGGACCACCTGCCCATGGACGCCTTTGGCAGCAGCCACATCGAGACGGTTCAGGCTCTAGCCATCATCGGTGGCTACTATCTTCACTACATCAACCGCCCAAACATGGCCAACGCTGTTCTTGGTGCTGCCATTCGCATGGCCAGTGCTCTTGGTCTGCATCGTGAAAGCTTGGCCCATGGGGGCACGAGCGACGTGCCTGCTGCCGAAACTCGTCGGCGTACTTGGTGGAGCCTCTTCTGCTTGGATACCTGGGCCACGACCACCATGGGTCGGCCGTCATTTGGTCGTTGGGGTCCGGCGATCAACATCCAGCCGCCAGAGTTTGGCATTGCTGTCGGCCGCGACTCTACACAGCATGCCGGAATTCTGCCTCTCATTGAAAACATCAAGTTCTGCAAGATCGCTACTCAGATCCAGGATATGCTGGCCATCTCACCTCTCCTTCGCACAGAAGATCGCTGCGACCTAGACGCTCAGCTCATGGGCTGGTACCAGGGACTGCCTTGGCTTCTTCGCACGACCGATCCGTGCGCCGAGCCTCTCTACATTGCACGCTGTATCATGAAATGGCGCTACCAGAACCTGCGCATGCTGTTGCACCGTCCTGTGCTCCTAGGTCTAGCGTCCAGTGGCCAAACGCACGCCCTCGACACCGAAATCGCCGCCATTGAAACATGCTGGGAGCTCGCTAAGCAAACCATTGAAGATATTGCGCGAGAATGGTCTCGCAATCAGATGACTGGCTGGAATGCTGCCTGGTTCTTGTACCAAGCTGCCATGGTTCCCCTGGTCTCCGTCTTCTGGCAGTGGTCAAGCCCGAGAGTGCCTGAGTGGCACAAGCAAATCGAGTCGGTGCTGGCACTTCTCGAAGCCATGGAGGAGTGGTCTTTGGCTGCTCGCCGCAGCCGCGAGGTCGTGTGGCGTATGTACGAAGCATCTCGCCAGCCCGGCTTGATGCAACCCCACGCTCAGGCCCATGCAGACCACCACATTGTGGGCCACAGCTCTCCTAGTTCTATCCATCATCAGCAACATCATCAGCAAGCTCTCTCTGAGCAGAACATGATGCTTTCGACGGCTGTCACGGCTGCTTCCGTCTCTGGAGAATCTGAGCTCCACATGTCACCTATTGGCTTCGAACCCGAGGCAGGTATGATTGGCCTTCTCGACCAGCAGGGTCTGTGGGACCTCGACGGCATGTACTGGGGCCAGGCTGAGGAAGAGGATTTTGCCGCTGCTTCTGCTGCCGCTGCTGCTGCCGCTGCCGCCGCCGCCGCCTCGGGCCCCTATCAACAACACATTCACGATGGCATGATACCCATGGACTTCGGTATAATGAACACCCACGCAGCCGGCGCTTTTTCGTTCGTTCACTAGATTACGCCGACTAAAAATATCTTTGTCTTTTGCTTCTTTTTATACCCCTAGTCGCCAAGGCGACGCGTCTTTCGCTTCAACCTCATTCACTTCGATATGCTTCATTTCGCGTGTTCTAAATGCTACAGTTTTTATCCTTTTCCTCTTGTTTTTATATTTTATTTTATTGTTTTTCTCTCTCTGTTATTATATGTTATGTTCTATCTCTTATTCTTCTACTAGAGGTTTCTGTCGGAATAAATAGTCCGGCCGGGGCGGTTTGGGTGATGAGAAATTGGCCAATCACGGTATTTGATTGTACCCGATATTTGTTTTACGAAAACCGTTTTATTTTTTGGGCTTATTGTTGTGCTTCTTATTTTCTAGCTCAACTTTCTTTGACAATTTACTAGCTAATGTGTTTTGCTCCTCTTTTGTTTGGAAGATGTCACCCAACACGACAAAAAAAGTTGCGAAGGAAAAGCCTAAGCGCAGTTTATGCTCTGATTTTCATGTTGGTATCCGGTATCTCTTTGTTATTTATCCCTTTTCCCAAACATGATCCTAGTTTCTCTAATTGAGATTTCAGCTGTCTTTCCTCTTGTACTTTGGAGATTGCCAGAATGAATGAAATGATGAAATACAGCTGAACGGCCTGAGAACACCCGAAGTGAGAGTAATGGTCTTGTACACTACCATGTGTTGTCTTCCTTATTTTTGGACGTGCGATATGTCCTCTTTTGGTTTGCTCTACTAGCTATTTGAGAACAAATACCTACATTAGGGTAGAATAACATGGGTTGTATCTGCCGTGCTGAAGGCTTCTGGAACCACGGGCAGTAATGAGGTGAGCTAGAGAAGGAACTCGCATAGTAAGAGAAAATGAAAATGCTAGGAGCACGGTGAACAACTTGAAACACAGAGAGCGCCCACTTTCAATCTTCTTATGTACATTTTTTTGTCAAGCCCCAGCCACCGAGAACAGATATCAGGGCGTGAGCTAGCTCTTCTTTGCGAATTCGCTGGTGACAGATATCTGATAATGGCATGAAACACTTGGTTGTTCTAGTTAGGAGAAAAGGCGCCAAGTTTAACGAGCAGAGAAAAAAACAGTAGCGTTCCGCGCTCTATTTTTTTTCTAGGCACCACAATTGATAATTGCATCCCTTGCTCTTATGTTCATTTGGGCAGCCGGGCCGGAATGATGAAGTCTTTTCGGCCCTGTTTTTGGATTGAGACCCGCAACAGTTCTCTCTTCATTCTGCCCCTTTCCACCCGATTCTCCCCAGATTTGCAAACAGGGAGCACAAATTGCTTCGTTTGATTTTTTTTTCTTCGGCCCTCATATTGCCTCCCCGCACTCATAACTGTAGCTCAATAAAGAGAGGAGGCCTGTGGCGTGCCCCCCCTCCTAGTTTAATGTATTCCACCCACACCCTCAAGGTCTTTCGGCAACTTATTAGGTTTTTCCTCTTGATTTCCACAGAATGCGGGGTAGGCGAACGAGGCCGCAGGAAGACCGGCCGGCTTCTGAAATGCTTAACACCTCTTTGATGTGGCTTCGTCAAGGCATCTGATGCTACTGCCTTGAGGGATTTCCCTTTCCATTCGCATGCATCCTTAGCGAGCAAAAAGCAACGGCCGAGCGGCACTGCAGCAGGGGTCCCAGGACAGCCCAAGAAAAACCGAAAATCGTTGTAAAAGCTTAATACAGGCGAGAAGGAATGAGCATCAAGGGCCCTGGTCTGCCTCGACATTATGTGGCCCCACATTGCGGGCAACCTTCCCCGTTCGCCATGCGTTCTTCTCCACACAACCCAAATTCAACGTCCAAGTGGCCAAGTGGCCCAGCCAAAGACAGCCTCACACGCCACCATGGCGACCATTTTCTCCCTCCTCTGACTAGCTTCTTCTCCCCTCATCCAAAAAGCAGTCCCATATGGTTCTGATATAGGCCTCGCACCTTTTGGCTGTCATACTTTCTTCGTCATCCAGTGCTATTTTAAGGTGGCTGGATGCCTGCCGCTCTTTGTTATCTTTTTGCACTACACTCTACTTTGGAGAGGGTTGGCTGAGTCTTCTGAGCGGCCAAGTTGGTGTTTCAGAATTCCATTGCCCTGGCTCATTGGTCTCTTTTCAGCAACATCTCGTCGTTATTTATCTCACCAAGTAGAACACAAGCGATATCATGCGGGATATTTGGCTGTTAGACAAGGGCAACAAGTCTAGTCGTGTAGACAGACCTCACTCGTCTGAGAAGCTACACGTAAGTAAGATATCAGGATTCCGGTTTTCTGAGTTGCTCGTTGGGCGTCGAGGTCTTCGCAGGTAAAGTCGTTATTTTCCACGAGGGTCCGAGCTCCACGACATCAGGAACGGCCAAAATGCCTTCCAGCCACCGTGTAGACTTTAGCAGACGTATACTCCGTAGCGTGCGATGAAACGAGAAACATGAAACAAGCCAACAGCCTAACGTACGGTGCCAAAGGTAAGATTCTCTGCCGGCTGCGTCTAGCGCAGCAGCACGGGCGGGCTTCCCGTACCAAACTGGGGATGCGCACAGCCCTTCCCGCCACTTTTTCTGCACATGGCCCAAAACGGCGACCAAGAGCATCCTATAATCGATAAGAGCAGAACTTGACTAGGTGGCACAAGGCGGCCACAACGAGGACTGGGGAAGAGGGGGGTGGGTGTGGTGCACGGACACCAACAGCCTGCGAGCCATGCAGTTTTGCTATCTGTTGACTCCCAGAGGTTGCGTAGTGCTTGCGCCAGAGTATCTCTAGCTTCGGCCGGCCCCAAAGTTCGGTGTGGGCGTGCGTCAGCGTTTCTTGGTGTGAGAGCAAGCTTGCGTATGCATAAACAGACGCCACGTATACGCCACATGTAGAGTGTAGTTGGTACGCTCACAATATTGCGTGACGGAAACGGGGGGTGCCTGTGTCATGAGGGTCTAGGTCTAGGGATAAAGGATTCGAATATCTAGTCTTGCTAGCCCGACAGACAGGTCAGCGTGTGGCCATCAGTATCGCCGTCTTACACACAGACCACTGAATCAGACCTCCGAGTGCGGAGGCGAAAGGGGAGAGAGAAGCGGAGGTACGGATCTCTCGGGCACGGCCAATCCTCCCAGGCCGAATGGTTCTTGGGTATTCTACGTCCCTTCTTGAAACATGAAACAAAGCGTCTCGGAGGCCGATATGGATGTGACTTGGAGAGGTAAGGAGTTGTCTACAACTACTGGGAAACCCGGTCTTGGAGGTTTAGTAGGGTGAGCCAGAAAAGAGAGAGAGCCGGCAAAGATAAGGCAGACCGAATGAAGATCCAAGGGGTTTCTGTTCCTGAAACTGGAAGCACGTACAACGAAAAAATCTCCAAATCTGTTAGAAAAAGCATCGTCAAGCTTTTCTAGCCAAGAAAAGCGTTTCCTAGTCGTCTCGGTCTCTTGCCTGGAGGACATCAAGTGACATTGTCTGACCGCCCCCTCTCCATCTTCTCCAGGTAACCTACATGCCTACGTTGGGACACTCTTCCTTTTGCTATATCCATTATTTGCACGCTATTACTGTTCATGTCTTGGCATGAAACTTGAAACACACCTACCTGCACGCTAGCAATGAATGCTTCCTTCGGGCGACTTGATATTCTCGTTTTCGTCTTGCGATTGGCGTCTCTACCCGCACTGGCCGCTACATATGGTTGGCGGCGGCCTGCACGAGGCTTATATGTGACGTCTCCGGCTGCCTAAGACGGTGGGAAAACGGAAGACACTTTTGGTCACCGTTTTCTACAGCTTTACAAGAGGCTCACCATCTTTATTGCTAAAAAAGGGGCGTAGAATGAAGAAGAGCATTGTGATGTAGAAGGTGAGAAAAAAGCCAATACTGTAGCCGGGATGTGGTTTTCTACATTTTGTCGTTTTACGAATAGGTAACCGTTAAAGAGAAGAGGGGAACCTCCCATCACCAGTCATGCTTTAGAGGTCACACGTAATTTAATAAGTATTCAACAGGATTCAGTGCTGGGAACACAAACAGGACGCGTTACAAGCTCTACTGCGTGCAACATTCGTGATTCACCTGCTGTAACCCTGTTTCATCCTTTGACATGCCCCTAAGAGTTTTGGTGAAGGGCTCATACTATTAGTTCTCGTAGAGCTGGAGCTTTTCATATTTTATTTCACATTCATGAGTAAAACATGCACGATATATCATCAGAATCGGGTATGTATATGTAGCGATTCCGGGCGTCTAGAAAGAACCAAGTAAAATGTGAGCACGAAACTACGGCGTTGAATTATTAGGAGCGGCCATATTGCCCTACTGGTGTCTCAAAGATGGAAGGCGCAGGTTGTCTTGTATTTTTATTCAAAGCTCCATTTGCACAACCTATCACTGCCTTAACGCCTTTCGCGTGTTATCGCAACACCTATTCCATCAAACAGTATCACCCTCTTGTGCCAGTATGTGGAACATTTGAGGATGCAGATGTACTTATTCTAGGGCACTATTACGGCTCATATCGCGCCTCTCCACCTTTTTTGTAGCTTAGTATCTATATAAAAGACGAGATTGCTTAGAAAATACATGTACCTTACTATTCTAACTGGTTGTCGAGTGTAAGGACTGTGACTAATGGGAGACAGTTATGGGTGTATCGGATGAGGGGAGGAAACTCTCCGCCATGTACTTACGGTGTCTTGTGATTTGCTCTTGTCCTTCACGAGCAACTGCAACCTCGGAAGTAAAACGTAGACACAGCAGGAGATTATGCAGGGAGAAATGAGAAATGATGGTGAGGACTGCTCGTTTTCCAGTGTGTGCTTCGCATTTTTTAGATGTTCAGCCATCTATATCCTGGTGTCGAACATTGTAACGCAGGAAGCTGCTATATCAACAGAAGAAATCCGTCTCAAGTAAGAGGTTGACCCTATCATAGTCACGATGGCCGATTCTTTCGGGGTACGGAGCACATCTGTGGTACAAATAGCGAGCCCGGATGGGTAGAGTGGCCACTACAGCATCTGAGTCGCCTCGGGCATAGAGTGATACGTATCGGCAGATCCAACGACAGTTTTGAGAGTTGCACCGTACAAGGGACGCTGCTATAGATAATAACTGCAGCAGGGTCTGCCCCTTTTTTCCTGCGACAGGATGGCTTTTTATTTCAGTGGCTTGTGGAAATCTAAGCCGTAGTCATGGCCAAGATCATCAGGACAATGTCGGAGGTGAACAAGCTAACATCAACGACACTTGGCGCGAACGATGGCACAAATGCCGAGGTTTCTACTGTTTCTTGTGCCGATTCTTCCGGACATTTGGCGCCCCATGATATAGAGGCAATCCGGCCAGCGCCCGACCGCGCGTTCTCGCAAGCAGACCTCGGACCACGGCGTTTCTGGTTGCTGAGCATAGGGTTTGTCACCCCCCTCTCCCCCACAGCGCTTCCTTTGTCGTATTTCCACAAACTAACAATGCTCGGTCGCTGCCTTAGCATCTGCCTCGGGCTATTCATGGCCACGCTCGATTCGTCCATTATCGCGACGAGCCTTTCAGCGATCGGGGGTGAGCTGGGGTCGCTACGGCTGCTGAACTGGGTGGCATTGGCGTACACGCTGTCGTATCTCGGGTGCGCAGTGCTGTTTGCGCGGATGGCCGACATTGCTGGGCGGCGCAACGCGTACCTGGCAGCATTGGGCCTGTTCGTGGTCTTTTCGGCGGCCAGCGGGTGGGCCAAGAGTCTGCGGCAGCTGATTGCTCTGCGGGCGCTGCAGGGGGTAGGCGGCGCCGGGCTGTACTCGCTGTCGATGGTGATCTGGCCCGAGGTGGCGCCGCCGCGGCTGCAGCAGTATATTGCCGTGATGGCGGGGGGCGTCGTGGGCATGGCTGGGGTGGCCGGGCCGGTGCTGGGGGGTGTGCTGACGCACTATGCGTCGTGGCGCTGGATCTTTTGGATCAAGTAGGTGATTTAGGGCTCTATTCCTGTTCCTTGGGCAGAGAGACGTCTCTTGGCTGACACGCACTCCTCTTCCGTTCCTGTCTTCAGCGGCCCTCTTGGAATTCTAGCCACGGCCGTCGTCGTCCTGACGTGGCCCCAGGATGCACACACGCCACCGCTTCCGAAAAGGTCTTGGAGGTCGCTGGACCTGGTAGGTTCTTTTCTGCTGGTGGCGGCGGCCGTGCTCGTGGCATTTGCTTTTCAGGATGCCGGCGACGCAGAAAACCGGTGGCAACGCGCCGTGTTTCTGGCACCGCTACTCAGCGGACTCGCGTGCGTCTTGGCCTTGGTTGTGTGGGAAGCGGTGGTCCTCGAGCGACGGCAGAGGCGGCCCGATGCCTCGGCGATTCTGGCAGCGTTTCCGGTGCGGCTCTTCCGCAACCGTGTCTATGCGTCGGCCGTCGCCAACGCGGCTTTTCTTGGCTTCGCGTTCTTCACCGTCGTCTACGCCTTCCCACTACGACTTCAGACGGCCAACGCCAAGAGCATTCTTGTGGCCGGGGCCATGCTGCTGCCAATGCTGGCTGGAGTGGCTCTCGGCAGCTACGTGTCGGGGGCCGTCAACATGCGGTCGAACCGCCTTTTCGAGACGCTGGCAGTGGCCAGCGCGCTGACAGCACTTGGCTGCGGGTTGGAAACGACGCTGTCGCATGCAGAGGCGCTGGAGGCCAAGGCGATGGGGTTTCTCGTTCTTGTGGGCGTTGGCGTCGGGTTGGCTGCCGCCGCTTCTAGCATTCTAGCCACGGCAGAGGCAGCGGTGGGGGATCATGCGCCGGCACAAGGCATCCTAGCCCAGATCCGGGTGCTTGGGGGCAGCTTGGGCATTGCAGCGTCGTCGGCCATCGTGGCCTCGCAGAAGGGAAGTTCCGAAGAGGCGGCCGACGCGGCCGAGAAGGACCGGCGGCGGAAAATGTATGCACAGGCGTTTCAGACGGACATGGGCATCTGTGCCATTCTGTCGGCCGTGGGTCTCGTAGTGGCACTGGGCACGTATAGACGCGACAGACCGGCCATTATCGTCCTGCCGAGACAGGAGAGGGCCGCGGAAGAGCAGGAAAGGCATGGAGAAGAAGGGGAAGAAGGAGAAACAGCAACAGCAGCTCCTCAACGACAGCTCTCTCTCAAAGCGTCTACGTCGGGCGACTCAGCTTCCTCTCGGCTAGAAAGCCCTGAAGAGCCAAGCGAAGACAGGCCTGTGCACGTCTCATGGCTCCGCGGCACAGCAGCAGAGGCTGCCGTCGGCCGAGACGCGTTGTGAGCCTATTCTCGGCCGCGGGTTTGGCTGCGCGGAGGACGGCGTTTGTGGCAGCTTTCCGTTGTGGGCCGTCCTGGGACGCCGTTCATCGGGCTCGCTAGCAGGTGGGACGCACTAACGGGCGGTTCTATGTACAGTTCTACAGCGTTTCAGCGTATTAATCCACGGCTGGCGATTAGTGGATGGCATCACCGCGGGGTTGTTCCCTATCGCCGTATTTACAGTGACCAATTCGAGCCGGCTTCCTTTCTCCCATCGTCTTTTTCTCCCATTCCTTTATTACTATTTACTCTTCTTTCTTCTCCTCTGTACACCTCCTTTGCCTCTGTGACCCCGACAGCATCCGTATGTTGCCTTTTGCCGTCCGTTCTGTTTCCCAGTTCCGGCTGTCGTCTCTGTGCTCGCGCATCGCTCCGATCGCTCCGATCTCTTCCGTGTCCTCGATCCGGGCTCCGTGTGCGTCGTCGCTGTCGCCTCTGCCATTTCAGCCGTCTCTGCGGACCCAGCTTCCGTCTTCTGTCTTCCGTGCTCCTGTCTCTGTTGCCACCATGGCCACTGCTGCTGCCAAGCGCCTTTCGGGCAAGACAATCTTGATCACCGGTGCCTCGGCGGGCATCGGCAAGAGCTGCGCGTTTGAATATGCGCGGACCGCAGCGCCGGCAGGTGGTCTGCGGCTGATTCTGACGGCGCGGAGGCTGGAGTCGCTGAAGGAGATTGCGGCCGAACTCACCAAGGAGGTGGGCGACGCAGTCAAGGTGCTGCCGGTGCAGCTGGACGTCAGCAAGCCGGACGAGGTGCGGTCGTTTGTGAGCAAGCTTCCGGAGGAGTGGCAGGACATTCACGTTTTGGTGAACAATGCGTGAGTGCTCTCTCTTTGTCTAGTGGTGTTGTGGTGTTGTGCTTGTCTTTCCTTCTGTCCTTTCGTCTTTTCAGACCCCCCAGGTCCCTCATCTAACGCTTCCAGTGGCCTCGTCAAGGGTGTTGCTCAGTCGCCCAACATCGCCGAGGAGGACATGAACATTATGTTTGCGACCAACGTGACCGGTCTGATCAACATGACGCAGGCCATCCTGCCGGTCTTCCTGAAGCGGCCCAATGGCGGCGCGGGCGACATTATCAACATCGGCAGCATTGCGGGCCTCGACCCGTACGCGGGCGGCGGCATCTACTGTGCCACCAAGGCGGCCGTGCGGTCGTACTCGGAGAGCCTGCGCAAGGAGCTGTTGGCCACGCGCGTGCGGGTGATCGAGGTTGATCCCGGCCAGGTCGAGACCGAGTTCTCGATTGTGCGGTTCTACGGCGACAAGTCCAAGGCGGATGCCGTCTACGCGTGAGTCGATCGTGTTGTCGGATGAGCGATTCACGGAAAGCTAACAGAAATAACCAAAACAGCGGCTGCACGCCTCTGACTCCCGAAGACATTGCCGAGGTGGTCGTGTTCACGTCGACGCGGCCCGAGAACGTTGTGATTGCCAACACGCTGGTCTTCCCGCAGCACCAGGTAAGCAGCACTGGGAAATCTCGCAACAAACACAGCTAACATGGCCAGGGTTCTGCACACTCGATGTACAAGCGGCCAGCGTAAGTAGTGAATGGATTGAGCACTGTTGATTAGGGGTAGAGGGGTTGATGGCAGAAGGGAGTGTACAATATGGAGCACTTTACAGGTTCCAGACACTAGCAGGTACAACATAGCACAGTCGTTGCACAGTCATTGTACCATCCTTCACCAATGCGTCTGCACAAATATATGCACATAAAACCCAGTGATTCCTCTCGGCGGGGTCTATCCGTTATGTAATACTACCAGCAGAACGGCGGGCCAAGAAGCACACACCGACTTCGGCCCCGCGAGGGTGGTGAAGGCTGGTGTGTGCCCTGGTGCTTATCAATTTGCTTATCGGGGTGCGGGGACCGGCAGAATTTGTTAGTGCGAGCAAGGGTGCGCGCGGTTTCCTGGGTTTGTTGTTGTTTTTTAATTTTGCAATTTTATGTCGCTTTTTTTAAATGCCTTTGTCCATTTTTTTTTTCTGCCGGCCCTCACCTTTGGGGCATTTTGCACACACCAAACCAGATACAGCGAAAGCGACCAAAAAAAAAACCGCCCATCACCGCCCACCAAAAAGCCCACTGCCCACCACTGCCCATCAACACCGCCCACCATCACCACCGCCTTGAGCCATCGCCCATCTCGAGACGAGACCAGCAGCGTCACGCATCCGCGGCACTGTTGTCTGTAGGCCGACCTTTGCATTCCTGCCCGCTGCCAGCTGTCTGCTGCTCTAAGCACGCGCCTGATCGCCATTGACCGAAAACAGAACCGACGTCACGATGGGCCGGAAACCGAATCCGATCATCCTGCAGTTTTTCGAGCGGGGTCCGCGGCTGGCCGACAACAGCAACCGCTATCCGCACCGATGCAAAGCATGCGGCGAGGCGTTTCCCAAGGGCCGTGCGGAGTCGCTGATGACGCACATCTCGAAAAAGTGCCCGGCCATTAGCGAGGCCGATCGCATCAACGCGTGTTTGTCGCTCAACGGCCTCAGCCACCATATTGCTGCCGCCGCGGCTGCCTCGGCGGGCGGCGGCGGCGGTGTTGGGGGCATCGGAGTTGGTCCGGTCGGCAGCCGGGCAGCAGCGCGGCATCTGCACTCGCACCACAGCCCGGGACACCATCATTTGAACGGCTCCGGCGGCTCGCCCAACGGTTTTGCGCATCACGCCCGCCTCAACGGCCACGACCACAGCTCCAGCCACCACCTGCTGCCTGTTGTCGGCAGCGCAAACGGTGCCGGGTCGCCCAACGGCACGGCGACCACAGCTTCGGCAGCTACCGTGGCCGCCGCCGCCGCTGCTGCCGCCGCTGTCGCTGCTGCGTCGTCTTCTCCGTCGACGTCGGCCGTCGATGCGGCAGCTATCCAACGCGACTGGACAGCACTGGAGACGCTGGCCGAGGTGTCGCGGCAGATTGATCTTAGCGAGAAGCATGACGACCGCGGATCGGCCAGCGAGGCGGCTGCACAGAATGGGAGCCACACGGATGCCGCCATGGGGATTGATGCTCCGGAGCAGGACCTATTCAAGGCAGAAGCGAATGGTGAGCCGAGAGAGGGGGAGGGAGACGCGCAGAGAGACAGGCACTGACACAGGCACCGACAAACAGACGATGCAATCACTTCTGAGCAGATCAAGCGCCTCGAAGAGGCCACCAATATGAGCGTGGCTGCTGCTGCCGCCGCACAGCTCAACCCGTCGCTCCTCGACCCCCAACTGCGCACCGACGATTCGCCGCTCGCTGCCTCGCCAACCTCTGCCACCGCCCACGACGCCGCCGCTTCTCAAAACGCAACAGCGGCCGCCACGCATGCTGTCGAGGCGACGATGATGGCGGACGAGCCCATGACCTCGGCGCTCTTGCCAGCTGTCACGGCTCCTGATGGAACCACCGGCACGGCCGCCACCGATGCCACCACCAATGCCAACGCCACTACCCATGCCGACCCCAACACAAACGCGGTGGCAGCTGCGGCTGCGGCTGCTGCCGTGGCCGCTGTGGCAGCTTCGAGCCAGCCCTGGGGCGAAATCACCTACCTGACCGACAACGTGCTGCCCGTGTTTCCCAGCGGCGAAATGCCGAGCCCTAGCGACCCGAGCCGCATCAGCTTCCACATGAACAACCCCAACGAAGCCAAGCCGCGCCAAGGACGAGCCCGCTTCAACACGGCGCGGCGCAAAGAGGTGCAGGAAGTCCGCCGCATCGGGGCCTGCATCCGCTGCCGCATTCTGCGCAAAACCTGCTCCAAGGGCAGCCCCTGCGACCAGTGCCGCAAAGTGCTGTCGCCGCGCGTCTGGCGCTCCGGCTGTGTGCGCACCAAGTTCACCGAGCAGCTCGACGTCTTCTGTGCCGGCGTCCAGGTCGTCCTGGCCCAGCACCGCGTCAACCAGCTGCGCGAATCCGTCGATCTTGTCAACACCGGCATGGTCATCGAGGCTACCCACTTTCCCGAGAACCCGGCTGCCACGGTGACCCTCGAGGTCTGGCAAAGCAACGGCCCGCTCGATCCCAGCGCGGCGGCAGCGGCTGCTACGGCGGCAGCGGCGGCGGCGGCTGCTGCTGCTGCTGCTGTCGCTGCCGCTGCCGCTGCCGCGGCGTCATCGGTAGATGCTCCGGAATCCGCTGTTGGGAGTGATACCAATGGCGGTACCGTCTCCGAGGCTGTGGGCACGGACATGGGGGATATGGAGGATATGGAGGCCGTGGAGGCCGTGGATGCCAAAGGGACGCCGCCGACAGAGGCCGAGACAGATGCGGGAGCTGGCACAGAGTCGGCTCTCGCAACTGAGACCACCACTACCCCCGCTCCCGGCACCCCTGCCGAGGCCAACGGCCATGTGGCATCTGCTGCGGCGCCCACGCCCGCACCGGCGCCTGTGCCTGTGCCGCCGCTGCACCTCTGGAAGCATGGCGCCATCGTCATGGTGGACACGACGCGCGACGACGTGCCGCTCAAGATGGAGTACTACATGCGCAGTGTTCTGCCCGAATTTGTCCAGCGCGAGCCGTCGCTGTTTGTGCGCACCATGCTGGAGACCGCCATATCGCTGGCCAAAGAGACCAACAGCGTGCTGCTCAAGCGCGCCATCGAGCTCTGGGGGCTCGTCGAGATCCTCGACCGCGAGCGCCAGTGGCAGATCCGCGTGAAGCCGGCCCCGCTGCCTGAGGCCATGGAAGGCGTGGACGGGGGGGCCGCCGGTGCTGAAGCGAAGGCTGCGGCGGCCGGCGCTGCTGAGAACACAGAGGCAGACGCCGACAACGCCCCCCGGTACATCAAGGCCGAAACGGACCAGGAGACGTACACGACGCTGTGTCTGCAGCTGACCGCCGGTGCCGAGCGAAAGGCGGCATCCATCAGCCACAACCTGCTGACCACCATGCAGCGCCTGCTCCAGGACAGCAAGACCAAGATCGACTACACCATGTACTTTACCACCCTCATCCTGCTCAACTGCGTCGAAAAGTCCACCTGGGGCTTTAAGGCCTGGGACCAGGAGAGCCTGCGCGCCATGTGGCCCCTCGAGCGCACCCCCCAGGACTTTGCCCAGCAGGGCTACGTCATTGCCGACCTGCTGCGCATGCTGCTCGGCATCCGGCGCGCCTTGCCGCGCACGCGCCGCCGCCCTGAGGACGGCCTGCTGGTCACCGACGAGGAGGACCCGCTTATGCAGGCCTTTTTCGACACCATCAAGCTAGACTGTGAGTGTTGGTTCTGCTTCTGCTTCTGCTTCTGCTCTGATCTCGTATTGGCCCCCCACTAACAACCCAGACGACGAGGTCGTGTCCAAACAGGAAGACCCCGTCTTCTCTCCCACCGACTCTCGCTCCTTTGAGCTGCTCTTCTGCTCCTCGCTGCTGCTGCCCTCGCGAGAGTAAACGTCTCTTCCCGACGAACTGCACCTCTCACACACCCCTCTGGCTTCTCTGAAGCTCAGATTTACGAATATAATTATGGTATCAGGACGGCTAGGATTGCCCATGTTTGGCTCGGTAACGCGGTTTGGTTTGGTTTTGGTTTACTATTTTCCAGGTATTTGTGGTGGATACTTTTTGTGCTTTGTGCTTTGTGCTTTGTGCTTTGTGCTTTGCTGCTTGCTTCCTGCTCCTTTCTACTATACCTTCTATACCTTCTCCTTCTCCTAGGGAGACGAAAAGTTCTAGGAATGCGACGACGGACGGCGTTTTGGGGTTTTTTTCAATACACCTGGATTCAGGGGCTATGGTTGATGGCAAACTAGGGTGATGAATGGGCTCGGATGGCGAGACAGAAGGAGAGGACGAAGAAAGGGCCTGTGGTGCCAAGATGTTTGGGTTTTACGTTGTTCGGAACTCTTCCCTCAACTTTTTTTTTTGCTTGATGTTTTGTCTTCCTTACATGCGGGCTATGAAATACGAAGCGGCGGCGTCCAAAAAAGCAAAAGCGAAAAGAGACCAGCAATGCTGACAATATGGCAACACGGCAAGAGGGCAATGGGAACCCAACTGGGATGTTACAGAAAAGTTCTTGCTTTTTCTCGTCTTTTTGAACTGGCAGTTACGGGATACCTATTGGGTGTTGTTTTGTTTTCTTCTCTTCTCGCTTGCTCTCCCTTTTTCATCCTCTTTTTCACTTAGATTTTTTTTCACCACCCTTTTTATATCCTTGTTTCTTCTCTTCTTGTTACGTTTCCCCTTTCTCATTTACAATCGCAACAGGCCTCTCCCACGAGAGGAACAAAAAAAGCAAGAACAGAAGCAAGGCGAAATAAAGACAGGACAATGATATCCATCAGATAGAGGCGCAACGCCATTTCTTCAACGGCTGGGTTTGGGGAAGGCACTCGGCAATGTATTGTGCGTTCATAGAGGATCGGGTTCTTAGACAGCAAATGCACTACCCATGATTGCTCTCGCCACCTTTCTGTGCTATCGTGCAGTCGCTATGTCTTCGCCCACATCGTTGTCACCTTGTGATACAGGCCCCCTTCACCTTGTCACTGCTCTTGGACCACCACGTCCCACGAGATGGCCTCCATCGGCACGTTGGCGGTAGAGAATGCCTGCACCACGCGCGCTGCGGGTTTTGCTGGGCTGCCCTCCACCTTGATTGTCCCTATACGCGTGCATGTCATTGCCGACGACGCACTGCTGTCATGGTCCGATGAAATGGGCATAGAAATCGGTAAGATCACGCCTTCGGAGCTGTCCACAGCAAAAGGGAGAGTGATGCGCTGTGCTTCGTTTAGTTCGGCCGCACCTGTTTTGGGTTTTGGGAGTTGTAGCAACTGTAAGGACCGACAGCGTGGTGTTTCAATGCCTGCCGAACCTTCACCTGCCAATGCAGCTCGCCGCAGCAGCAAGACGGATCGTAGAGGCTCTGGGCAGGCAACAGGTTGTATGTCCTGCAGAATGGCCCGTTTGGCAGCTGCTAGACCTACAGGGGAAGTCTGGTTCCACGGAGGCTTCTCCAGGTGCGTCCACAAAGGGCCGAGAGCGCGCGCTCTTCGGTCCATATATTCGACGGCCGTGATCGATGCGTCATCCGGCATCCGCCACATAATCTGGCTGTCTGTCTTGGACAGTTTAGGGGCAGGAAGCGGTGGCCCAGATTTGTTTTGTGGCAGGACGGGCCCTCTGGTCCTTCCGGACAGGTAAAGTCCCTGCTGCAGAGACTTCACAAGCATCTCAGCACCAAGAGGTGCTAATTGCTGGCGGAGTTCTGCCGCCGTGCATCTTGGATGGATAGGTACGCCCAGGACACCATCTGCCGACGAGGGGAGGAGAGGCCGGCCTGTGTCTACCTCCTCCTCAGTCGGCCCCTGCAGCAATATAAGCCCTCCATCGAATGTGCGCTCATCCAACGTCTGTACAGTGATGCCGGTATATGTCCGGCCCGCCAATATAGAGTGCTCTATCGGTGCCGCGCCGTGGAGGCTGTCAAAGCAAAACGCCGTGTTAACATCTACCATCTAGCATGCCAGCTCTGCCCATTCTGCATCAAACGTACTCGGGTAGAAGCGACGGGTGCACATTGAGGCCGCCAAAGCGCGCACCATGCAGCAAACGCGGTGGCACAAAGAGTCCAAACGATACGGCTATGATTAGGTTGACATCTGGGGGCTTTGTATCGATAGGTCAGCAGCAACCTCCGCAGTAAAAACGAACCAAGATGCCGCCAAGGAGCCCACGAACCTGCCAGCCGGTGAATGTGTCACGCTCGTGGATCCGCAGACCGAGATGCGTGGCGAGCACTTTTGCAGGACCTAGACAGGAAAAAGAGAAGACAATATGTGAGAATGCTATCACACATAATGCAGAAGGTTTGACATACTCTCGTGCAGCGTCTTGAATCCTCGCCCTGTTCGCTTGGCCGGCCGTACCACAACGTCGATAGACGCAATCGACCCCGGACGTGTTTGGCTCTTGGTTTGCCGTTGCCGTATCATTTCATCATGTAGCGCCTGCAGCGCGGCCGAGCTGAAGTCGTCCGAGCCGCAAAAGAGAATGCGCAGAGGCTCGTCTGCATCCCGCGGCTCTCGTGCCGCGGCGGCTGCAGAGGACAGCTCGCGCCTTGGTGCCTTGGATGCCGAGCCTACAGAGCAGTGTGTGCACTCAGGCCACGATGGGACGATGTTTGGCCATCGCCGCTGCGTGTGTGGTGGTGGTGATCGTGTTCGGTGAAAAAGCAAACAAAAGGCAGCAGATGGACTCTTCCACGCTAGTCTCCGAGCGCAAAAAAGTACCGGGCTCCCAAAAGCTTGCATTTTCCTCCTCAGTAGCAGCTTGTTTTTTTAAGCTAGGAGGAAACAGGCCAAGAAACAGGCCAAACCAGGCATCGTGGTTGCGGACAAAGTGAAGTCGCGAGACAAAAGTGTGAGGAACGGAATGCTATGCAAGTTCTGGAACAGAGCTGAAGCTAGCGGCGATTGCGGCCCGAGCTTCTAGGGTGTCCTACAGCCTCGCTGCAACGTCCACCAGCAAAAACAGGTCCGCTCAACAACAGCACAAAGTATAGTTCATAAACCGTTTCATTAGTCACATGCTACCCAAGTCGAACTACATATATGCCTCTATCCTCCAATCACTGGCCACGGTCCACGGCTGTCCATCGAGCTCCACGACCCAAAATGGCGGCAGAATCGACACTACTGCACCGCGCTCAAGAGAGAGATTCCTGGGCCGAATGTGCGCGGGAACGACACCTGCTGCCTGGCGTCCGTCGCCGGTGAGAATAAATCGCTCAAGCTTATCCTTGGCATCACCGGCATCATGATTTCCGTCGGCTTCCTGCTCCGCTACGTCCCGTTCGCCAGCGGCTCGACCCAGAACGAGGCGCATTCCGAGTCCAGCTTTGACCTCGCACACTTTGTACTTGTTGGCAGCAGACAGAATAGGTGCCGCCATGCCATTGCTTCGGATCTGCACCAGCCAGCTGCGAAGCTCGGCCGCCATGCTTCCTGGACCATACGGCTCTGCCGTTCCGGCCGTTGAACCCCTGTGGCGCCCCGTTCGGCGTCGCTGCGGTGAGAAAAAGTCAGGCGGTGGCTGCTGGTGCCACAGCGATTGTTCTGACGTTGGCGAATTCTGTGATCCGACGACAACATCGCCCGTCTCATCCTCCTTGTCGTCTCCGTCGCTTGCTTGCCCAGCATCGTTGTTATCCTCCCGGGCACTCTGGGCTGGAGCAAAGAGTCTTGCACGGAGAAATTCTGGCCGTTGGTGACCTGGGAGAGCCGTCTCGTTGTGATGATAGGTCGGGTTCAAGCTCAAGGCGTCACCATCTTCGTTGCCCCATTCATCCTCTTCGCCGAAAATACGGCGCTTTTCGTCGTCGCCGTCTGTGTCGGGTGAGTCGGAATCAATGTAGTCTAGTAGGTCTCTCTCCACGGCGGCATCTTGCAGGTCTCCGTCATCCTGGCCGTAGCGCCCATCGTCTTCCAGTCCATCTGCGTCGTCGATATCGTCGTACAGCCGTCTGGATCGAGCGTAGCTGCTGCCCTGGATGTCCATATCTTCCGTCTCTGCGGCGGCGTCATCGGGCGGCGAGCTCCTGATCATGCCGGACGAAACATAGAGTCGTCGACGCTTGAACGGCCGCGATGAAGGGAAGAGCCGACCAGCAGAGGCAAGGGCTGTCTCCAGGCCGTGATCTTGCTCGTTTTTCTCCATCTTCTCATTGGCGATGTCGTTTCCATCGTCCCTGACATCGTCGAGTTTGCCGTCTGCGGCCCCTCTGGCGGCCCCTCTAGCTTCAGCTTCGACTTCGGCTTCTTCGATATCCTCTTGCCTCCGAGTACCCCTCCTCGACATCCACGGCGTCCTGTAGGATATAGTTGGCTGACTGGATGGCGGCCTCACGACAGCTGGCATCACTGGCAGCGACTGCGGCGGCAGCTGCGATGCCGTATAGCCCGAGGATAGTGAGCCCGCGATGTCTTCAATCGTGTCGACAAAGATACTGTCACCAGCTCCATCGCTGTGGCTAGACTTCCTGCTATGAAAGTTGGCAGCGGGGGTACCTCTTGAATCGGAACCCGGTCTGAAGTCTGCGGCCAGCGTTGGAGTCCGCATCTGCGGCCGACGCCACGATGAGGGAAACCGCTGTGATCGTCCTCCTCCTAGAAGAGCTTGAGACGAGGCTGGAACGTCTCTTCCGCCTTCCCCATCCTCTTCTTCCTGGCCGGCGACGTGGCCCAGGGTGTCTTTTTTTGCCCCATCTTGCCG
The DNA here is from genome assembly GCA_001513895.1 of Graphilbum fragrans. Classification (NCBI taxonomy): domain Eukaryota; kingdom Fungi; phylum Ascomycota; class Sordariomycetes; order Ophiostomatales; family Ophiostomataceae; genus Graphilbum; species Graphilbum fragrans. The sequence goes on from LLKO01000016.1 coordinate 751,974, forward strand.
CCTAGGTGGTTGAGGGCGCATTAGATGAGGCGTCTATGACCAAGGTCAGCAAGAAATGCGAATGGCAGATAGGAATGTCAAGTCTCGCTAAGCCGTACCGATGGAGCAAATGGAGGTGGTGGTGGAGGCATTGCCACCCAACATCTATGTATGCACGCGCTGCCGCATGCAAACACGAGAACTGCGGGCGCCGCACATTAGCACCTACTCGTCACAACGTTGTCTCGTGGCAAAGTTGATGTAGGAAGTGCCATACTTTAGCGCTACAGAGGGCGGCTGAAACTCATCGTCTGCATTCGACAATACACTCTGCCCGGTTAGCTCAATCGGTAGAGCGTGAGACTCTTAATCTCAAGGTTGCGGGTTCGACCCCCGCATCGGGCTCAATTCCTGATGCGCCTTTTCAAAAGGCATTGCGAATCACTGTGTTGTTGTTTTTTTGTTGTTTTTTATGTTTTTTAGTCTGTTTTCCCTTATTCTCCCCTTAGTTAGGTTTTTTTTTATAACAATCATCCCCTTTGTAGAGGGCTGAAACCTGCATGTACCGAAGGTGATGCAAACTTCCCAGTAACTTCACTCAGGACGGACGACGTGAAAGCTTCTGCCTACTCCAGCTTTCACCTACCGGCACAATGCAGTGCCGACCAAGAGTAGAAAGATCCCGTTCTAACACCTGGCGTACCGCTTCTGTGCCACAGATGGAGGATGTGCTCCCTTCTTTGACAGCTTGTGGTTCCCCAGATCCAGCCTTAAACCAGCCCAGATCCTAGTCATCGTGATCGGGCGCAATGAGCCTTGTGATTTTTGTACAACACCCAACGAGAACCATAAATAGGGAGTATCGAAGCATGGCGTGCTTGCCGGGTATAAAAGCCATAGAGGTTATCGACACTTTGTCTTGATGTCTCCAAGCTCTACAGACAACTATCGAGCCATCATCTTCCCCGGCAGTAGCAACATTGAGACAGCAACAGAAACCACACAACTTAGCCTTGGGTACCACACAACATGTGTTACTGGTATGAATTCATATGTACCCAGTGCACCCGAACCTTCAACTGGGTCTGTGATCCATGCCGAGTCGGCAGCCATAGAGCATATCAACCAGGCTCGACGGTCGAGGCTGTCCGCGAACTCTGCGAGATTTGCTCCTTACCGACACCGCCTCCGACACCTCCCCCAACGCCGTGATGGCTGTCAGCAGACTGCTGAGCTGCGTATTTCCTACGATGTTCTGAGTGGTTTAGACTCATATCAGCGCTGATTTGGTCCCTGGTTCAGGGTGCGACAGCTTTCGCCTGCACATAGCGCTGTTTTTGTTCGTCTAAGAACACATATTTGATGCCTTTCTGCCAATAAGAAGCGTTCTCATTCTTATTCAAACTGTCCTAAATCCAAAACACCATAACCCAGTCCGATCGTAATATGTTACCGTGTAAACGCCCGAGTCCATGAACCACCCAATGACGATAACCCGCTATTTTACTCAAACTTGCCCGCGCCAAAGAGGCCACCCACAGCATGACTCCGGCCTTCAGCACTGCGCACCTTCTTAGCCTGCCGCCGCTTGTCGTTCTCTGCCTGTGCCGCGCGCCGCTCGGTCTCGCGGGCAAAGTAGTTGACACCCGACTGCTTGCTCGCGTTCTTCTTGATCTTGCCATGGTCGTTGCTGCTATTGTGATGGATCCCAGTCTTGTTGCTGGTGACGCTGATGCTGCCATTGCTGCTGGAGCTGGTGTTGGAGATCAGAGACTTGGTTGTGGCCTGGCGCAAAAGTGCAGGAACACGGAAGCCCGTTGGGCCCATGGTACCACTGCCACCCAGACCAGCCAAGCCCACCTCAAAGGCAGAGCGAGACGAAGAAGCGGCACTGCCGCTGCTGGTGCTGGTGCTGGTGCCGGTACTGCTGGCGCTGTTGTTCCGCTTCAGGCTGATGCGGTCGACAATGTGCACGTTTCCGCGGCCCGTCCGCGGCTGGCGGTTTTCCTTGTTGCCCGACCGCGCAGAGGAAGACGGTCGTCCTAGCATCGGACGGTGGGCGGTGCCATCCTCCTCCTCGTCGTTCTCATTGTCAGAGCCAAACTCGGTGTCGGCCACAATCGACACATTCGTGCCGTCGTCCTCCAGCAGGTTGGACAGCGTCTCGCGAATTTCGCCGAGATTGGACGGCCTTTTGCCTCCCGCTGCTGTCCTCCGTCCGCGTGCTGCCATCGATGCTGGCTCTGCCGTGGCCGCCGCCTTCGTGGCTCCCTGGCTGTCGGGAATCACAACGGTGGAAGCCACAGCCGAGGATGCTGCAGAGACCGCTGCTGCGGCTGTGGCGGCTGCTGCGGCTGTGGCGGCTGATACGGCCGCCGCCGACGTCTTGGGGACAGTCGGCTTGACGTGGTCGTAGATGAAGTCCATCTCATCGTCGCTGCCACGGTCTTCAATGGTCCGTAGGAAAGCCTGGTTGCGCGGGTTCTCCGCCACCTTGGAGATGCGCTCGTCGGAAAATAGGGCCTTTTGCATCCGCTGGAACTCGCGCCGCTTCATCCGACGCCGTGCTTCGCCGCCGTCGTCCGAATCCGACAGCTCGTAGTCGGCACCGCGCTTGCGCCGCAGCAGTCCGCTCGTCACGTCCTTGAAGAGCTTGGTGACCTGCTTTTCGTCACTCACCCGTTCGTGGTCCCTGCAAACCGTTAGTTTTCTAGCTTCCATTGTTAGGAATTCATATAGAGAAACTACTCACGCATGGAACGCAGCTAGCTTGGCATTATCCGACGCAGACACCTCCTGCTCGTCGTCGATGACGTCCTTGACCGAAGCCAGCGACTCGTCGTCGCTGTCCTCGCCATCGGCACCCCCGAGCCCGGCGTACTCGTCTTCGGATTCCTCGGCCTGCTCTTCGATCATGGCCTTGGCTGTGCTCTTCTTGCGGTCAAAGGCTTTGGCTGCTGCTGCCTGCCGCTTCTTCTCCTTGGCCGCCGCGTCCTTCATAGCATCAAAGGCCGTGTTGCCATCGGACACGCCCGTAGCTGCATCGCCTTCGGCCTCGTCGTCGCCGTCTTCTGCTTCGGCAGCCACGGCGACCTTCCGGAACAGGCGGCCCTTTTTCGGTAGTGCTGTCTCTTCCGCCTGCGGCTGCTCCTCCATGGTGATCTGCACCTGTGTCTGGGACAGGACGACTGTCTCCATCGTGGGCGGCTGGTGCTCAATGAAGCGAGCCTGGAGCGGCGTGTATGTGTGAGAGGCAGCATCCTGACTGAGGTCCATGCAGTCGGCGTCAAGCCGTTCTTGCGTGTCGCGGATCAGACTCTCGAGGCCGTGCATCTGGGACTGGCTGTAGTCCAGCTGGATCGCCTGGCTCGGCGTGCCGTCGTCGCTCTGCTGGAAGTTCTTAGCCCATTCCTGCGTCGACTGGTTGTATGCCATGCCGTCGGCGTCCTGCGTCCCGGACTGCGTCAGCTTGCTGATATCCAAGAAGCTGCCGCCAACCGTCGGCATCAGCTGCGAAGGAGAGCCGAAGCCGTTGGCGCTACCTGAGGCCGAGCCGGCCATCATCTGGCTGTCGTCGCCGAGGGTGCCCGCAAAAATCTGCGTGAGGCCCAGCCCGGCAGGGCTGCCAGCGGCCACGGGCAGTCCCGGAATGAAGGGCTTTGTGGCTGACCGCAGTACAGATGTCGGTACCTGCGGCGAGTCGTTCTCGCCAAGCACAAGAGCGCGCTTCGGTCCGGGGGTCTTGGCCTCAGGCGCCCTGACCGTTGGTGTGGCAGCCACACCGCCCTCGTCTTCGTCTTCCTCATCATCGGAGAACACGATGGCTACTCGCCGCTTTGTCTTGCGGGTGTTTGTCGGCGTCGGCTGGACATCCTCCGCGGTGTCTTCTGCGATGGTCTCGTCCTTAGCTGTGCTGGGAATAGTCTCGTCTTCTGGTTCTCCGTCTTCTGACTCCTCCGCCGAATCTGCTTCACCATCAATCAGAGCACCTGCCAGGGATTCTTCGTCAGAGCCCTTGTCGGCCTCGGCCTCGTCTTCGTCCTCCGAGCCAGACAGCTCAATGTCTCTCTCCTCCTCCTCGGGCTCTTCGTATTCGCCGCCGCCCTCCTCGTCGCTGTCGTCCCAGTCCAGGATGTCCTTCATGTCGTCGCCGTCGCCGTTGTCTCTCTTCTTCTTCTTGTCAGCCTCGTGCTCACGCTGCATGAGTTGCTGGGCCTCGATCCGAGCACGGTCGACAATATCTTCAATGTCAGCCCTCTCCTTTTCGCGCTCCTCCTCTGTCTGGATGTGGATGCCCTTGGCCCGCAGCATCTCCAGCCGCTCCTCCCGCTCGAGCTTCGCCTGCCGCCGCGCCCGCTGCTGCAGGATGACTTCCAGGTCACCGTGGGTCATGGCCTTGCCCCCTTTTTGCATCCGCGTTTTCTTCCCCGGTGACACTACCTGGGCCAGTAGCCGCAGAGCCTGCATCGGCCGGTTCTCCGTCTCCCGTTTCAGTGGAATGCTGTCAAACAGTCGATCCAGCTTGCTTTTGGCGGTGTCGACGATTTCCAGCTCGTCGTCCGAGCCGAGGGAGACCACGTTGGCCTGCACAGGGAGCCGAATGCGCACTTGACGCTTCGGTTTCGGCGCCTCCTCGACAGCAATCTCCTTGCCTTTGCCCTTGTCAACGGCGGACACAGGTTGCACGGAGGTGTCGGCCAATGCTGCTGTCTTCTTCGCTGAGCCAGGCTCACCGTCCGCCACTGGTGGAGAGCTCGGAGGAGTGTAATCGGGTGCCATCTCAGTGTCTGTGTTGTTCTGGGGAGATAGTGGCGAGGTCGGCCGGCTGGAACTGGCCGGTACAGACGCGGGAGCAGAAACAGGAGCAGGAGCAGGAGCAGGAGCAGGAGCAGAAATAGGTCCCCGCACCGGAGTCGTCCAAGTGCCGTCTCTGTTGTAGCCAAACCGTGCCAGCAGCATGTCTGTGGTGAGCTTCTTGCGAACCTTGGGCTCGTGAGCGAGCTGTAGATTGCGCTGCATCCGCTGGGTTTCCCGGTGCATCTCCTCCAGGGCCTTTTTGCTTGCTTTGCGAGGAGGCCGCGCTTCCTGAGTCAACTTGCGGCCGCCTTCGTCGTCTGTGATGTCCGAGGGGTTGTTGCTCTCGTCGTCGTCCGCAATGTCGCGCATAAGAAGATCGTCGTCATCGCCGTCATCCCCATCTTGTTCCGCTGCAGCGGCTAGCCGGGCCGCTCTCTTGCGTTCTTCCTCTGCCTCGCGGGCGCGTGCTTCTTCGCGTTTCCGCTCCACGAGAGCTTGGAAGCGCGCTTTTTGGCCGGGCTTGCCGTTGGCTGCTGCCCCGGGGCTGTTGGTGTCTGCAGCGTCTGCAGCAGCAACAGCGGCCCCGCGTTTGATAGGAGTTACAAACATGTCGGGCGAGTCCTCTCGTTCTGAGTATCTCGCAGGCGTCATAGACGGCTCGGCTGGCAACAGCGGCGGCGATGGGCTCCGACGCGCTCGATTGAGCAGGTTCCGTCGACGGGCAACAATGGGAGCATTATCGTCCTCGTCCTCGGCATCTGAGCCACGGCTCTCAGAGGCCACGGGCTGTGCCTGTGCCTCGCTTTCATTGGCGCCCTTTGCAGTTTCGGACATCAATCCGAGCATCCGCTTGACGCGGTCCCGTGCGTTTCCGGGCTGCTCTGGCAAGGGTGGCGGAACGGGTGCTGCAGCAGCTGCATCGCCGGCCGCACCCATCATCCGAGCAGCAAATCGGCCTCGTGGCCGGAAAAGCACGTCATCTTCTTCATCGCTGCTAGCTTCGTTGCTTCCGATGATAGCAGGCACGCGTGCTGAGCCGGGCGACTTTCGAGAGACGGATCCCTCTGCCGCGGCAGAAAGAGTCGATGTTAGCAGAGATGTTGTTGGAGAGCCGGTTCGCTCTGTGCTTCCGTTCTTTGCCTTCCGGCTGGGGGTGGTGTTTTCTTTGGCCTGGTCGGAGCCGCTATCACTGCTGTCGCCATCCAAGGTGGCATACAGTTGCCTCAGCTTCGTCCGCGGTGTGACAGGTGTCGCGATAATGGAATCGGTGCCCGAGTCAGACGGTGCCGGCGACGGCGTCCGCGACAGGGCGGCCATTGAGAAGAGAAATAGAAGTAGACGGAGCCAACGTGTTGAAGAGCGGAGGACACGAAGAAGGAAAGTTGTGAATGGTGAATCTTCGCTGGGTGGAAGCAATGGACGTAGAATGGGTTAATGAGTAATGGGTACAATGGGCATGATCGTAAAACAGAAGAATAAAGAAAAGATGTCTGGCTGCTAAAAGACCGAATGAACAGAACAGAAACGGCTATACAAAAAAGAGGCTGGGAACAAAGCTGCGTGTGGGATGGGAGCGTCGCGGTGCAAGAGGTGGGGAGCTTTTAGTGGACAGACGCGTAAAACGCGCTTTTGCAGGGAGCTGAGCCAGGGCATCACGTAGCACTCGTACAGTGCTACCCACTGACACGACCACGCGACGCCTTATCTAATCGCTGTGCAGCTCCGAGTCGTTACTCCGCTATAATTCCGTGACTATGTACTTAGGACGCCGTCATTGCTGCAGAAAGCCATGCACCTCGACTACATCGGGCATTGCATTCGGCACTGCGTACATAGGATCGGCTCCTGACATGAAGTAGGAGGTTAAGCAACATTCACTACTAAAGGCACCTAATCCCTACAATATGCATCCATTGTTGCTAAACTTTTGTACTCTAGACGCCAAGTATGGACATATACAAGAGAATGTGGATGGCAGATGCTTCCAGACAAGACATTAAAGAGACCACTCGCAACAGCCACAGCAGGGTGGTACAAACGCATAGATAAGGTGATTAACAATGTAGCCCAGCACATGGGACAGAGCCCCCAAAGATACAGCAGCCGGGAAAGAGTATCGTACAAAAGAAGAGAAGAAAAGCAAAGAAGAAAAAAAGGAGCATCCAAGCCTAGCAAAACCGCCTTCCCTCTCCCTTTCCCCCATCGACCCCCCAGAGTGCATAAATATCAAAGAATAGGGAAGGGAAAAAACGCCTGGTGATGCCGGAACCGTACAAAGACAAACAGCCGGAAGAAAAAAGCAGGCAAGTCAGGCTCCAAGCAGAGGTAGCCAAAAGGGTGTAGCAGGACATGAAAAAGCAGCCGAAAAAATGCAAGCCAAAGCATAACGCCAAATGATACCCTCCTCATGCCCCCCCCCCCACTCCATGTCATAGCCCGTTCACGTGGTCTCCGTCGCCCATCTTCTGTCTTCCGTCCTCCGTCTGCCGTCTCCCAGCTAGGAGCTACGGGAGCATCGCATTCGTCATATCTGTATCCCCGGTCAGCCGACGGCAAGACACGAGTCGAGGACGCTGTTTAGCAGATCGCCGTCCAGCGTGTCGGCACCGTCCCATGGCAGCTCGTCGATGTCGAGGTCCATAACCTCGCTGCGGCCGATACCGTTGGTGAGCACGCTGTCAGAGGCGCCACCGGGTGTCCCGTTGACGACGGGAGCGGCGAGTAATGGTGGGTGGGCAGCATCGGCACCAGCTACGCCTGCTGCTCCTCCCGTGGCCATCACTGCAGGAGCGGCAGCGGCCGACACAGGGGCGTCGACGGCAGGCGACGCGCGTCTGTCGATCCAGGAGTGGTCGTTCCAGTCCTCGAGCTCGGCCTCCCGGTAGTTGTACATGAGGGAGTGGCTGACAACGGGGAAGTGGTTGAGGCCGCATTCGCCCATTTCGAGGGCCAGGCGGAATTCAGCGACGCCAAGAGGCCCACGCTCGCTGGCAGCCTTGGCCTCGACGGGGAGCAGGCCGACCTTGTCGCGGTGGATCTCGCCGCGCTGGGCGCTCTCTTCTTCGCGGGCGAGCTGGCGGCGGTACTTGCGGGTCTGGACCCAGTCGCCGCCGCCAAAGCCGGCACTGCCAAATTCGCCGGGGCCGTTGCTGCGGGTGCGGCTGAAGACGGAGGACAGGACCTCTTTGATAAACGACTCGGTGGCGATGGACATGAACATGGCGGCGTCGGGGGCGTGGCCAGACACGAGGCCGGCTTCGTAGCAAAAGGGCAGCATGCGCGACTCGATGTTGCTCGTGTCGGGGAACTCGCCAGATTCAGTGGCGAGTGGTTGGGCAAACCGTTTCCGGATTTCCAGGTCGAGGTCTGAAAAGTTAGCTCACGAAACACCCCGCACAAGCATCTTTGCCAAACACCACCACAAACACAACATACTCATGCCGTTGAGGCCGGTCGTGGCACTGGCTGGAGCTTCGACACCGCGAGGTATCCGAGGGCGGTGCTGGTCCATAAAGACGTTGGCGAGAGCGTCGTAGGGGTCGAAAAGGGCCTCGTTCTGGGCAATGTCTTTGATGCGGCGGCGGTCTTTGCTGGGCAGCTGCATGACCTCGCCCTTGAGACGGCGCTCGTTAGCATCACCGGAGGCTTGCTTGCCGCCAGCACCAGCACTGGGTTTGTCGTTGGCGCTGACCCAGGGAGCGAGGCCCTGGTCGGGCATTTCACGGGTGACATTGCCGTAGATGGCCGCGACAAGCTGGTTATGCAGATGCACTTTTTCGCCATTGGGGGAAGCCAGGATCGGGTCGATGATGTCGGAGAACTCGATTTGGTTGAGACGGCCTGGGGGTCAGCAAAAGTAGTGAGTAGGTAGAAGCATACGGGGAGGGGGGTCGAGGTGGAAGGAAAGAAACAGTTCGGGACTGCTGCAAGCATATCGAGAGACGCACCAACAAAGAATTGGGTGGTGGCATTCTTATAGGCGGCCCAGTGGTCAGGCCCGATGGCGTTCTTGAGGGCGACATAGGCAGATTCGAGCTCGATGCGCGGGGGGATGATCTGGCTGGTTTTGGACTTGAGCGAGCCGGCAGAGACATTGAGGGTCTTGTTAGCGAGAATGGGGGTGGTGAGGCTGATGGCCGGCCGGCTGAGCTCTGCGGGGTTGATGTCGGGCATTGTGGCGGCCGGCTCCGGGGAGGAGCAAAGAGGGTGGTGGCGGGCAGCAGGCGGCGGGCGGCACTGGGAGGCCGAAGCCGAAGCCGAGGCGCAAAGCCTACGGAGTAAAGCTTAGCCAAATCCAAAGCCGAAGCCGGTCAGGTCGGCGGAGCAGATGGCAGAGAACGCAGTGCGCAGGACGGAGACGGCAATCGTGAGCGCACAGGGCGCAGGAGCGGGCACATGAGAAGGCGAAACTAATGTAAAATGGATGGATAGAGCATGTTGTGGCGGGGGGTGGATGGTGGAAGTCGACGAGAATGAGGTGAGAATGGATGGGAAGGTTGGCGATTTTCTGAATTCTATTTTTTGGACGGTTCGGCGCTGCCCTTTGTTGGACAGTGAGTGATGGTGAAACAAATTAGTGGAGGAGAGCCGAGCGAGTGTCGTAGGTACATGCGTGAGTACGGTAGCAGCGTCCTGCCGCAGGTACCAGGTACACAGCCGTGCGGCTGCCCCTCAGGGAGCAGTGAGTAGTTGGCGCATGCAGCCGCCTGTGATTGGCAGGTTATAGTGTTTACTCCAGGTCGCGTGTAGATAAAGATTCACTGTTCTCCGTATAAAAGATACACAGTTATCGCAACCTGCACGCAAATTCTCACACCGGGCCACGCCGCCACGCGCCGATTCTCGACACCACGCGCACGACACTCTGAACAAAGGCATCGAGACAGTCGGCAGCGGCACGATGGACCGGAGAGCGCGCAGGGCGCCAGGAGCGCCAGCTTCAGCGTCGGCAGCGCCAACGCCGCCAGCAGTACGCAAAGCTGTTCTCCCCGAACGCATCAACACGGCGATTCACGGCCTGATCCACCGCTATGTGCCGGACGACGCGAACGAAGACGACGAGGTGGCGCAGAAGCGGCAGGAGTACTGCTTCCGCCTTGTTCGGGGGATTCTTGAAGCGTGGGTGTTGCTACTCCCTCACCAGCTTGAAATACCTCCCCCCCCCCCTCGCTATATCTACTGACACCGACACCCCCAGGCCGTCTCCAGATATTGCCACAGATGTCAACCACACGATGGACTTGATCCGCAAGCGGCTGACCATCAACCGGCCGAACGACGCGTGGCAGTTCTCGCAGCTGTACTCGCGGCTGCTGGCGCTGCCGGTGCTCAACCAGAAGTGGGCGATTCTGTATCTGCTGTACCAGCTGGCCGACTCGCCAGACCCAAACGACCCGCTGCCGGGGCTATTGCAGGCGGCCGACGAGGCCAGCAGAGGCGAGGCGATGGCCGAGGAGGAAGACGCGGAGGCGGACGACAGTGGCGGCGGGCCAGAAGCATCTTTCGGGGGGTCGAGACCAGACCGCCCAGGCAGAGGAGACAAAGCCGGACGGGCGTCAAGGATGTCTGCTTCCGGTCCTCCAGTACCTCCACATGCACGCATGCAGTCAAACGCAGCGTCCGCATCGCGGCACGAACAGGAGACGTTGGACGATGCGTTTGCCCGCGGCGGCCTCAAGAAGTTTCCGCCAGAAAAGGCCCGCCGGGGACCAGAAGAAGCTGCGGCGGCGGCGGCGGCGGCGGCCGAAGCAGCAGCCGCAGCAGCAGCCGCAGCAGAGTTGGAACGGGCAGCGTCGGCTGCTTCCCGGCCTGCGTCCCGCGACGTCGGACTGCGGTCGACGATGCTAGCAGATAGCCACGTGGACACGAACCCCAGCGAAACCGCTCTGCTCCGCGACCTGCCGTTCACGCTGCAGGGCCTCGACTCGGCGACCATGGTATTCCGCCATGACACGGCGCTCGTGCTGCCAGCCACGCTGCCGCCGCCCATTGTCGCGCTGCTGCACACGCTGGCCGAGCCGGCGCTGCTGTACCGGGGGCTGTCTGCGTTTGTGCGGTCGCCGGCCAAGGGCCTCCTTGGGCAGAGTCTGCGAGCGGCCGTCAGCAGCGAGCTGCGTGCCTATTTGGGGCTCGTGGCGACGCTCGAAAGCCAGATCCGGCGCACGCTGGCGACGCTGGATGGGGCGGCACCGCGTCGGGGCATCGGCCGGGCCGGCGTGACGCTGAAGCGCTGTGTGGTGTGGACGCGGGAGGCGACCATGGGTCTGCGTCTGATGTCGCTGATGGCCGAAGAGTCGGCCAGCGGCAACAACGGCGCCGGCCACCACGGCGGGCAGCTGATCTCGCTGATCCACGGGTTCTCGACGTCGCACGGCGATCCGACCGTCGGGGCGTTTGCCGAGCGGCTGCTGGCGCCCGTTGCGCGGCCGTTTTACGACATCTTGCGGCGGTGGATCTACGACGGCGAGCTGGCGGACCCGTACCGCGAGTTTTTTGTGCGCGAGCTGCAGGGCGGCGACGCGGAGACGATGGAGAAGCCGGACAAGACAGGCAAAGCGGGCAAAACAGACAGGGCGGAGAGGACGGACAAGTCCCAGAGCTCGGTGTGGAACAGCAAGTACGAGATCGCGGCGTCGATGATCCCCTCGATCATGCGCGCCGACTTTGCGGAAAAAGTGTTTCTGATCGGCAAGTCGCTCAACTTTATCCGCCACAGCTGCGGCGACGCCGCCTGGGTCGACAACTACAGCAAGGGCGCGTCCAAGGAGCTGCGCTACGGCGACACCGCCACCCTCGAGGCCTGGATCGACGAGGCCTACAAGACCACCATGCGCCGCCTCATGCACCTCATGACGGCCAAGTTCGACCTGTTTGCCCACCTCGCCGCCCTCAAGAAGTACGTGCTGCTCGGCCAGGGCGATTTCGTCGCCCTGCTCATGGAGTCGCTCGCGCCCAACCTCGACCGGCCCGCCACCGCGCAGTACCGCCACACCCTGACCTCGCAGCTCGACCACGCCATCCGCGGCTCCAACGCCCAGTTCGAGCCTCCGGAGATCCTGCGCCGCCTCGATGCCCGCATGCTGCAGCAGTCGCACGGCGACACCGGCTGGGACTGCTTCACGCTCGAGTACAAGATCGGCGCCCCCGTCGACTGCGTCGTCACCGACTGGGCCGCCAAGCAGTACCTCAAGGTCTTCAACTTTCTCTGGCACGTCAAGCGCGTCGAGTTCGCCCTCACCTCCACCTGGCACAAGTCCATGACCGGCGCCCGCGGCGTGCTCCAGACCGCCGATCCCGCCGTGCGCCAGACCTGGAAAGCCACCCGCGGCACCCTCGCCGAAATGGTCCACTTTGTCGGCCAGCTGCAGTACTACATCCTCTTCGAGGTCATCGAGGCCAGCTGGGACACCCTGCAGGCCGCCATCCGCCGCGACGACTGCACCCTCGACGACCTCATTGCCGCCCACACCGCCTACCTCACCTCCATCACCCACAAGGGCCTCCTCGGCGTGCGCCGCCGCGCCTTTGTCGAGATGAAGCAGGCCGCCACCACCGCCGCTGCCGTCTCCGCCGCCCACGGCGATGCCGCCGCCGCCGCCGCCGCCGTCTCCGACCTCCCGGCCGAGGACACCAACGGCTTCCCCACCCAGCTCAAGGAGCTGCTGCGCACCATGCTCGCTTTCCGCGACTCCGTCGACGGCCTCTACAGCTGGGCCGTCTCCGACTTCACCAGCCGCCAGGAAGCCGACGTTCTGCGCTCCCGCGAATCCGACCCTGCCTCTGCGTCTGCCGGCGCGCCCCCCGTCGAGTCCGAACTGCCCGCTCTCCAGCAGCGCCTCCAGTCGCTCGCCAAGACCTTTCGCAAACGCGTTGTCTACCTGCTTGCCGATCTCGGCTACCAGAAAGACGCCGACCTGCGCTTCCTCGGCGTCTCCATGAACTTTAACGACGTCTACGTGGTGCCCCAGGGGAAGCGTCACCACCAGAAGAAGTGATGCGGGGTGGAGAGACGGAGAAGGGGACAGCGCTGTATGTAGGTACGGAGAAACTATAGGGTATGCATCTGTCAATGCTTGTTGGCGTATGGGATGGGAGATGGCGGATACTGCTGTATTATGTAATGTACTTATGACCACGACAACATATTTATTTTCTTCACTTTGCTCACTTTGCGTCTTTCGCTGTGCCATCTTGTCTCATTGGCAATCTATCTAATGTCATAATATTTGCGTCGTTACCATCATCAGTGGCCTCGGCCCGAGCCTGTTCTTGCTGCACCCTCGACCCCTATATCAAACTACGACTCGGCCACAACTTGGCACCCTCACTCCACAATCCAAAACTGTCCGCCAGCGAGGCCACACCAACAAAAACTAACACGACCTCCCTCCATCGAAATGCAACTCGTCCTCCTCGGCCGTACCTTTTGAAATATATAGCTCTCGTATGCCTAAGCCCATACCTCCTAAGCTGATATGTCGCGAGAGATGCATCCCCATCTCTTTTATAAAGAGACCATAAAAAATAAAACAGAAAGCAGACAGAAAGCAAAAGACAAACGCCGGGTTCCTAACTTCGTGCCTCTCTGATAGAAAGTGCTCAAATATCTAGGCACTCCAAATTGTGCTCCCAATATCCATATCCTCCCTCGTCTGATGCTAATGCTACCGAAAATGCTCATTTGGGGAAAACAAGAGGCAAAAACAAAAGCAAACGCAAAACAGTATCCACAACGCCAACCAAGTCGCAATGCTCGCAAATCAAAACAAGATCCAACGTGATCTCGGTTCAGACATCTGTCATCTCCGTGTCCACCTGACCAGACGATGCCTCCTGCTCCACTACGATTTCCGAGATCCTGGTATCTTCCTCAGGACCCCAGTTCCCCTCGAAAATCGTTGCTGGCGCCCGCCGCCGCGTATACACCCATTGCAGAGAGTCAATCTCCAGAATCTGGTGCACTGTCGGCCGTGTTGCGGGGTCCGGACTGATCATCCGCGCCACCACCGAGTCGAGTGATCCAGCATTGTGCTGGTTTGACATGAACTCTGGTGGGTGCTCCGCCCCCATGGTAGTCTTCTGCGAAAGACGCCCGAATATCCCACGGGCCTGTGGCCGCGACGGGCTGGAAACCGAGCTGGTCGCAAGATCCAGGCTGTCTGCCAAGTTGAAACCCTCTTGTGTAGGGCTGTCGCCCTCCGCAATGATTGGCATCCCCAACGCATCCCGTGCAAGAGCATTGGCTTCGCCCGCTGTCAGGCTCGGCACAACAGACATGTCGCCCTCGCGCAGTGCCATCCAGATGATGCCGTTGTCAGGCAGGAAGACATTGCACGCAATCTCCAGCACAATCAGGCCCAGCGCAAAGATATCTGCTGGTTTGTCGTATTTTCCCTGCAGAATCTCGGGGCCAATGTATTCCCGATCGCCCTCGCCCTCAATGCCCTTGGCAGCAGGCCACTCTGCCGCCATGCCGAAATCGCCAATTTTGAGGTGGCCCTCGTACGTGATAAACACATTCGCAGGTTTCAGATCAAGATGAATGAAGCCAGCGTCGTGAATGTACCGCAGTCCCTAGCCATGTTAGCGTACCGTAAAAACACGGTGAAAATGCAGCAATACATACCTGGGACATTTCAAGAAGAATCTTCCAAATGCGGAAGTCGTCCAACCGCCCATGTTCGCCGGCCTTCTTAAGGAAGCCATCCATGGCACCCTCGTCGCAAAATTCGGTCTGGATGTAGAGATAGTTGTTCTTCTCCCAGTGGTCATAAATCTGGAGCACATTCTCCCGGCTCCGGACTGCCTCTAGTGCCGTGACCTCTTTCAACTTAGACTCACGGCCCATCTGCCCATAGACAGGTAGGCGCACTTTCTTAACAGCATACACACGCGGTGTCCCATCGCTGCCGGTACTCATGGCCATCTGTTTGCTAGGCGACAGGCTGAAGTAGTCCAGCGAGCCGCTTCCAGACGGTTGGCGCGTAGTCACACGGAACACCTGCGAGAACTCGCCTTTGCCAATACACTCCACCTTGCCAAAAGCAGCGCCCAGAACAGCATCAACGTCAGTCGGCGGCGCTGCATGCACAGGAGTGATGCTGACACGGCGGTCAGTGAAGCCCATGAATGCCTCCCTGTCTGTGGTAGGTGTAGCGGGCGGGTAGCTTGAGGGACCGGACCGAGCAGACAGTGAAGGATCGGGCAACGCGTCACCAGCTCCATTGGAAATAGAGAGCCGGCTCGCATCAGGAGGTGCCATGTTGCCGCTAAAGCTGAGGTTGTGGAGAATGCTGTTTTCACGAGGTGTCTTGGGTGACATCTTGTCGGAGTCAGAGCTGGCAGATGGGCTCGCTATACATGAACAATTAGTTCCGCGTTCACTGCGATAAACAAAACAAAGAGTCGCAGGCTTACCCATAGGAATCGATGCCCGTCGGATAGTGGAGGCGGCCGCGATGTTCACATCGCGAATCGCAATAGGTGGTGTCCCCTGAGCCCGGTTCCCACTTCCGCTTCCAAACAGGTTCTTAGCGAGGACTGACTTGGTCGGCGTAGGAGGGAACTCAAAGCCGTCCCCGTTGCCCTGACTGTCGCTAGCATCGCCATCAATGCTAAGAATGCTGCCTTTCCGGGTGTGGCTAGATCTGAGCTTGAAAAAGTTGACGACACTCTCGCTTGCGTTGTTGGCGGAAGCTCCACGCTGAGCAGGAGTGGCATTAAATGGTGTCTCCGGTGCAGCCGAAAAGAAGAAGCGCCGCTGCTGGTTCTGCTTGCGTCCACCGCTTCCAGACGAGGGAGGGTACGTGTTGGAAGGGTAGACCTGCTTTTTACATGGCGTGTCTGGCATCACCATGCGACTGCCGGGGCGAGAGGGTTCATCGTCCGCGTGGCGGTTCATCTTGGACACAAGACCGGCTGAAGCAAAGACAGACTGGAGCGGCCGAGCAGACTTGTATTGTGGTGTTGCAATGGGGTCTGGCCGTGGTCTATGTGCGGTGAGAGGCAGAGACCTGGCAAAGATGGACTGTGCTGGCCGCGGCCGATCTGGAGGCAACTGCACAGGGAAGTGGGTAGGAGAGTCATCAGGTAAGCTAGAGTTGGACGAGGATGTAGTCAATGTTCGCGAGAGAGGATGTGGCTGGTGAGGAGCTGTTGTTGCTGTTGTCGCCAATGAGCGGTCCAGAGGATGCGCTGAGGGGCTCGGTAGTGGTCCTTTGGCTTTGAAAGGGCTGTCACGCGGATCTGGCTTCAGAAGCTGGTCCAGAGAAGCTCTGGGCTTGCTGCGGAACTGAGGAGCCGTGAAGAGCCACTCATGCGATGGCCGCTTGGGCTGCTGTTCCTGGCCTTGCGGCTGTTGCTGTTGCTGTTGCTGCTGCTGTTGCGCCAGATACTTCTCGCCTTGGCGGCGGCCCCACGATGATCGAGGATCATGCCGCTGCTGCAAAGTCGACTTCCGCAGCGAGGACGTTCTCTTTGTGAGGGTAGCGGGGGTCGTTGATAGTGGAAACTCTGTTGGGGCCATAGGAGACGCCGGGGACGGCGTGGTGCTTATCAGCTGGTAATCATGGCTTCCGTCCTCGTGTATCTCGAAAGAAGTCCGGGGCGGTGTAGCAGTAGTGGGAGACGCAAAGTCAAAGATGTTGAAGTCGCTGCCCAAACTGGAGATGCCGTGCAAACTGCGGCGCTTTGCCACAGGACTCCCGAGATTGGCCTGGTCAAAATCCACATCGGCATCACTGCGCTTCAACGGACTGGCAGCAGCCGTAGCCAGCAGATAGTCGGGCCGGGCGTCGCCAGAAAGATCGAGGTGCATGCTATGGCGCGAGGGCTTGTCGTGACCAGTACGCGGAGAAGAGCCAAACGCAAGGAAGAGGCTGCTAAGCTTGCTTCCACTGGCTGTGTTCTCTTGCGCAAGAAGCGGTTCTGACACAGTGGTTGTTGGTCCAGGAGAAGGTGCTCCTGGCGGTGGCAGAGCAGCGTTACCCATGTCCGAGTTGATGCTCAAAGCGCGCTTTAGTGGGCTCTTCGGCGAGAACCGCGGGCGAGCCACCGGCTTTGATGATGTCGTTTTCGGGCGGGCTGACCGCAGTGAAAGCTTCATACCAGACCGCATAGGCGTGGAAAAGAGCGAAGTGGCTGTTGTGGGTTGGTATAGAGGCGGTGCCGGTATAGCAGCCGAGATGCCCAAGGCGCCAGTAGTTGTGTTAGGACCACTGCTCTGAGGGCATGGCGATTCCGGCAGCGAGGCCGGAAAGGAGCTACTAGAGCTGTCGGAGCTGTGAGAATCGCCGCGAGCCAGGCGAAACTTGGAGGGAGATCGCGACAGGGAGCGCCGGAGAGAGCGGACGGACGGCCCGTTGTCTACCTGATGCATGTGTGTCGGCGAGGGGAGGGTCAGCATCCCTCCGCTGCTATTTGAAAACGCCATTGCTCAAATGTATGCGAATGTTTGGCGGCTTGAGCAAAGCGTGAGAGCGAATGAGTGGAAGCCGAAAGTCGAGCGTAAGACTTTTCAAAGATGGGATGGTGCAACGATTCGACAAGTGGCAAGAGGAAATAGGCATGCCGTGCTTCCACAATGCTCCTAGGCGAAATCAGGCAGCACCTTTATTATCGTTCGCAGAGGGTTGGATCGGTTCTGTTGATGTTGATGTGTGGATAGTGGCAATGTAGGCAGCAACATAAGTCGGCTACTACGACTAAGCAAATCGCGCGCGCTGGGCTCGCCGGCCACGATCTAGCGAAGAGTAGCCGAAGACAAGAAAATCGCACGAGCCGCTGAACAGTGGCGACAACTGGTCAGGCCCGCGCCAGAGCAAGAAAAGAAAGAAGTTAGGCCGCACAGAATCTTCTATGACATTCTGTCGGCGTAGAAGTGTGCGTTTGGTTTCTCGATGATGTCGAGACCGCAAACTTGGAGGCAAGCAGGAGCTTGGTGCTGTTTTTGTGAAAGATGGTCAGAGGCACAAAAGGTCAAAGCGAACGGTTGTTTGGTTCGAGTGGCGAGGCAGCCAGGAAACGCGAAGCAAGAGTGGCGACGTTGCGTCGATCGAGCCGTCGATCATATGACCACAGAGAGAAAGCGCAGCAAAGTTGGTGAGGGAGGAATGCGCAGCCAGTTGAGGGACCGAGAAACAAGAGGGCGGGCAACCGGATGGATAAAGAGCAAGTGTACCAGCACGGAAGGGAGGAGGATGAGGAGAAGGAGGGGGAAGGGGGGAAAACAGAGAGTTTGTGGAAAGGAAGGGAACACGATGCCAAACTTGCGGGCTGAAAGTCCCGGCGCACACAATTGGCACGAATATCGGAAAGTAGAATCAAAATTACTATAATGCGGCAGTCGTGGTAAGGGGGGGATGGCACGGAAGGTGTGAGTGGGAGTTAGCGAGCCGGGGTGGTAAGGAAGGAGCAGCGCAAAGGAAGGAGGAGCTGGCGCGCGCGCGCGGCGAGGCGAGAGAAAGAGCGACCATCGCGCGTGTTGTTTACTCTATGGCTGGATTAGGAAACACGACGTGTTGGCGCGTCTGGGGTGTGTCACATTCCGCCCCACATCAACGTTCTATGGCCCATTTTTCTCTCTGCAGCTGGTCTTGTTATGGTGCTACACCGCGTACCTGCACGTACAAATCCGCACGACGTGTACATTTGGAAAGTATTGACGAAAGCAAAGGCCAACGACTATGTTGTACATATGTATGTATGTATGTTCGAGTACTGGATGCCAGCCAACTATCCCAACACTTTGGGGTACGCAACAGAATGACGACATCCTCGGCCAGTGCTGTTTCATCCGATGGTCATTTGCATTCCTCAGTCGGTTGATACGTGTAATTTGTCTCTGAGCCTCCGTATTCGTATGTACGAGTACGAGTACATATGTAGATGTGCCGTTGGAAGATCGGGAGATTGACTCTTACGGAATTCAATAGCCACAACGGGCAGACGCCCAGGCCAGCCGCGAGTGGATCTGTTGGTGCGTGCTGTTAAGTACGAATACGCTTGTGTGTATGCAGCGACTCCGTACATACAATACAGAGTACACTATTCGTAGAAGATGTACTCGTAAGTACACGCACACGTACCCGTACTTTGTATATATGCAGCTGCATGCAGGTGAGTGCACTAACGGTTTGTATGGAGTCTTGTAAACACCTGGCGGAGCAAGGCGTACCCCCCTTCCCCTTTCTCCTTGTTTGGCCCTCTGATCTGCCGCTTTATGGTGTGTTGGACCCCTATGGCTGGGTGCCCTCGAAGGCCCTCTGCTGGACCCTTTCCCCTGCGATCTACGTAAGGGTCTACGCCGTACTGTTGACTACGGAGTATGTACGAAGAGTTCAGGATTGTTTGGTTGGGGGTTTCTGGCGACCAGATCTATCGTACTCCATAGTTGTGGGTGCTGCGTCAGAGAGCAGGAACCCAACAGCGTGCTTCGTGCAAGAAAAGAGACGAGGCAAAACAAAACAGGGTGCGAGCTGCCCCTTGCGTGGCCCGCAGGAAGCACGAAAATCAAAATAAACAAGACAATGGTTCCGAGGAGAGTACTTCGTACGAGGTCGTGTAGCTGCATACGATTATGTGCATACATTGTACGAGCAGTTGGGATTCTAGAATACGGGGAAAGCCTGTGGAAATACATACATATACCCGTACATGCTTGTAGTCGTGGTGTACTCATTCTCGTACAAATCCCATCTATACATAGCGTAGCAGGGGTTCTGTAGAGCTAAGAGCTCCGCGTGCGCGGTATAAAATTGTTGGCCCCGTACGGCCAAATTAGCCCTCCTTTATGCTCAATGCAATTCTCGTGTGGACGGCACTATTCTTGAGGCCTCATTTCCGGCAGCCCTGCGAGTTGGCAACTGGTTGTATCTCGTAGCCGTACTCCGTACAACTAATTCGTACGAGTACTCGTGCATACGTCGTACATACTCAGGCACAACGGCTCCGAATCCACTCGCTCCAGAGCCCCAGGTCTTCGCACACTTCGAGCATCCGGCCCAAGTCGGCAGCCTGCAGCGGCTTGTGGCTGCTGCCAGGCTTCAGGACGTTCTGCGAGATCACGTGCACCCGCGCATTCTCGCCAATCTCCAGCAGCACATCCGCCGTGCCGCCACGGAACGGGAAGACCACCTGCAGTCGCGGCAGTGGGTGCAGTGTGAGCACGACGTCCAGAAAGGTCACGTCCTCGCCATCTGAGGCGGCCACGCCCTCGCCAAACGCCCGTGGTGGAATGCCGCTGTCGCTGTAGTTGTCGCCGTAACTGTTGCTGTTGCTGTTGGTACTGCCGCCGGCCATGAATGCAGCAAACTCGTCCTCCAACGACACCGTGACCGTTTCCTTGGCGCCAGAGCGGCCACGGTCTTGCGCAGTAGGCGGCGACGGCATCACGTCCTCCATGCGCGCGTCGAAGCCCTTTGCCAGCAGTGTCGAGAGGAACGCATATTGCCGCAGCACCGGCAGCATCTGCAGCAGCTGGCGAGGGTGTGAGAACGGCGCCTCAGTCATGGCCTTGCCGTACGCCGGCTTGTAGACGAACAGGGTACGTCGTATGGTTTTTGTGCTGCTGTTGCTGTTGTCGACGCTCTCACTGCCACCAGCCCGCGGCCGTACCACCACCCCTTTCTCACAGCTGATGGTCCGCGGTTCGCTCGGATCGTGTTGAATCCCTGAAGCCAATGGGAAGCTCAGCGCGTCAAAGGTCATGGTCATGTCTGGGTCGGCCGCCAGGCCCACGAGTTCATAGATGTGTAGCCACACAGTCAGCGGAACCACCACGGCCGGCGCAAAGACGGCATTGAAGATGACTTCCGGCAACTTGGGCGCCGCGGAAGCAGCCGCCGCGCCAGTGTCGCCCTCGTTTATCTTGGCTGCACCATCTGCATCGGCTCCGTCTGCTGGCAAAAACGTGTTATCGGGCTCCAGCCAGTCCAGGTCCGGCTCTCCCGCGGCACCCGCGGCCTCGTCTGACACCCGCGGCTTTTCCACCGCGTCCGACAGCCACTTGTCCGACACTCGCACCGGCTGATACACCAGTGTGCCGATGGGAGCGCAGCCAACCAGCAATGTCCATGTAGTTTCTTCACAATCAGCGTGTGTCTGTGTCTCTGCCCGCGATGGCCGCACCAGTCGCCGCTCCGCCCAGTAGTTGATGCCCAGGCCAATGTGGCCCCGCTCGTGCATCGTCGGCCGGCCGTTGTGTGCACATTGCACCGTCATAGCCAGCGCCTCGTCCTCATTCTCCTGTCCGTGCTCCGGGCTGTCTCGCAGCCGCTGTAGCTCCCACTGATAGAGCCGGTCCAGCGTCTCGAAAATGCCGGCTACAGCCTCGTACAGGTTGAGGCCCGGCTCGACGCTCAGCCGATCGAGCTCCGCCAGCTTCTCGAGGCTGCGCGAAAACGCGTCCAGCGTCTTGGTCAGCGGGCTCTCGTGCGGCTTCAGCTGCAGATTCGACAGCAGCATGTCGTTGGCCCGCTCAGCGTGCCGCAGCACAATGTGGCGCGACTCGGGAAACGTCACGGTTGCCGCCTCCACAATGTTGTTTGACAGCACAATATCCAGCGCCAGCGCCTGCCCAGCAATGATGAGCGTCCGAGCCTTACTGCTGCCCATGCCCTCTTCCCACAAACACTCGAGGCCCATCGCTTTGGCCAGCCGCTCCAGCCCGGCCTCGCTGACCCGGCCCTTGCTCTGCTGGACTTTGTTAGCACCGCTAGCGCGAGAAAGACAAAAATACACCCAAAAAACACACCTTGAGCATATCCACCACCGTCTGCAGCCTCCGTGCCCGCTCGTCGTCGTCGCTGCGCCCGATCCCTGCCAGCCCTCCGAGCCCGCTCACGCTCACGTGGTCCAGCCCGCCCAGGTCGAGTCCGTTGCCAATCCCCAGGGCCCCCATGGCCGCCGCTGCCGGACTGTCGTAGTTCATCGCCCCGGTGCCACTGCTGCCAACACCTGCACCTCCGCCACTCCCACTTCCCATTCCTCCCATCCCGCCGATCCCGCCGCCGCCGCTTCCGTGGAAGCCCATGCTGCTCAAAGAGTGACCCATCAGCGTCGCCGAGTTTGCAGGCGATTTCTTCACCTGCTGCGGCGAGGAGCGCGGACCCAAAGGAGAGAACGCCGCGTACGCGTGAGAGCTGAACGGTGTCGACACCGGCGGTGTCGCGCCGGCGCCATGCTGCTGCTGTGATTGTGATTGCGGCTGCGAGAAGGACTGCGACTGTGACGGCGTCCGGCCCTGCTGCGACGGCGCGTGCTTCATAGGCGTCGGCGTCGCCATTGTGGCCGCCGCTCAGCGCAGATTGCTATGTGCAGACTGTGTTCGTCTCTTCTCGTGGCCGCATGCCGCCGCGCGCGACTATCGGCTGGTCCCTCGCCCCTGCGTCGTCGATCTTCCCGTTGATTCGCGCTTCTGATCGATTGCGTTAATCACCGCGCAGCGCACCACGCGCAATTGCAAGGCCGTCGAAATGAGGTTGTCGAGGCTCTGAAGTCGAGGGTCGCGAGAGGACGCCGTCCACTCTACACTGCTGTGTTGCCGCTCGGGTATATTCTAGAACGAAATCGCGTCAGTAATCTGCTACTTCGTATCGTTTGTATGAATGCACCAGGGTTGTGCGCTTGTCTCTTCGCTGTCGTGTCGTTGTCGTTGCTGTTTGAAGTTCTTTTGGAGCACCGGCCCCAGTAAAACAAGCTCTGGTTGAGTAAGCTCCGTGATATGTACGGAGTACATTGTACCTGTAAAACTGGGGCTGGCGAAGCCTCGATTCTATGGAGTAAATGGCCACAAGTGAAACAAGGCTTAATGAACAATGCTACCAAATAACTACTTTTAGATAGAACCCAATTTTGATTCGACGGCATAAGATTGATTCTACCAAAAGATTCAGTGCACGTCCTAATAGGTGTTAAAAAATAGAATAATCACAAACTTCGTCAACGCTCTATATCCAAACATGTACCACGGTAAGACAGAAAAACGGCGCCTCGGCC
The DNA here is from genome assembly GCA_001513895.1 of Graphilbum fragrans. Lineage (NCBI taxonomy): Eukaryota > Fungi > Ascomycota > Sordariomycetes > Ophiostomatales > Ophiostomataceae > Graphilbum > Graphilbum fragrans. The sequence continues at coordinate 774,744 of LLKO01000016.1, forward strand.
ACCACCTAACTAAAATGTCATCTGCTTCCAATACCTATTAAGCCAGGCCCATCGGTAGCCCATCAAACGCCAACCCTCACGCCTTGTGTGCTCATCTCTTCCGTTGAGACTTCTTAGCTGCAACAGTAGCAGCCGCAGCTTTCTTCACCTTGGAGGCCTTTGGCTTGTTGCTGGCTGTTTTGGCCGGCTTGCTCTTCTGTCGTGTTTTCGCGGCAGCTTTTGTAACCGCCTGACCAGCCGGCTTGGTGTTCCGCCCACCTCGAGAAGACGGCACTGATTGTGTTACAGCAGTGCGTTTCTGTAGCTCGGCAGGCCTGGTCACTTTGCTCTGCCTATCTCTGCCTTTTGGCTGAGCATTCTGCCTTGTTTTAGTTGGGACTTTGGTTTTGGCCTCCGCCGCTGCCTTTTCAGTTTCTGCCTTGGCTGTAAGCTCTTTGATACGTTGGCTACGCCGGGGGGCCAACGACTCAGCCAGAGCCTGTCGGCGGCGGCCTTGCTTTTGCCGTTCATTCGTCTTCCCAGGATTGGTCTCCAACTCCAGCTGCGATCCCACATTGTCATTCACATCCATGGCCATCCCACTCTTTGGCGGAGCAAATAGTCCGAGGGGCTTGTGGGAGACATTAGGCAGTGGTAGTTCAGATGTCGGGCCCGCTGCCTCATCGTCCGGCGTCGGCGGTCGCACAGCCTCCAGCGCATCCGCCTCCGACGGCGTCAGCTCCAAGCCGTCCATGTCTTCTAAGGCACTAAGATCCTCGAGCTCCGGACTGGGACTCTCGTGCGCCCATCTCCAGCCTACCATGGTCGTTCTTTGGCCGTACGGGCCCTGGATGTTCTCCCAGCTATCTCGCCATACTCCAGCTTTCTTCCACGAGTCCTTTATGAAGGTGCCGCGTCGGTAGAGCCGCAACAGCCTGGTTGGTATGCGCGCGCGGCGTTCGGACTCTTCGTAGATTTGTTGCGCATTCACAAACCATGGCCGTGAAGTGAGGAAAGACTCGGCGTGCTCTGGTGGCGTATCGGCGGACGGAAAGGGACGTGGTACAGTAGGAACGTGTAACTCGCTTCGACGGAGACCGCGGCGCAGCTCAATAGCACGTACAACAGGATGCCGTGAGTTCTGGGCAAGGCGTTCGCCTTGCGGCGCCACATGCCACTCGGTGTCGTTTTCGGGCTCGGGGTGCTCTTCCTGCATCTTTTGTCGCTCCTTTTGCCAACGCCAGCGCCATCGCGAGCTATCATCGCGCTCCGGCTGTGCTAGTTCCTTTCTTCCGGGTATCCCCCACGCGCTGTCCCAAATGCCCATTTTCTCCCAGCGCCGCCTAATATTGCGCCTCGCAATAATGTTGACTCGTTGGTCTCCAGCACGATTCCTCCCAGCGGCGCCGTAACGATGAAAGTACTCTCGCCGCTCGTCCGACTGCTGGCGCGCCCAATTGTGGATGCGGCCTCTTTCGAGGTCAACCTCTGCGTCATAACGAGATCCTGGATTGTAGACTTCGTTGTGGTTCATGTTGCTAGCGACTTGATCGAGCTCCCAGTCATCGAGAGGTGGATCCAGGATGTTCAGCACTTCAGTCGGCACTGGCTCGCCAGCTTTCAGCGGTGGCGCTATCCGCGCCAGCCTCTCACCATCGCTCTCTTCATCCTCTGTCGACGATTCATATGGCGGAGGGTCGTCCTGCTCGAATCGCCTCAAGGCATCATTCTGTAGAGTTGGGTTGTCGACGAGGCGCTGTAAAGCTGGTAGAGCTTCGGTTTGCACCGCGCGCGCGCGGTGCATGTCGTGAAAATACGCTTCTGCCATAGCAACCAAATTGTATGGCTGTCTAGCGCCGCTTGATTGTTTCGCCCGTTTCTCTGTGTCGTAAGATGGTATTGTTGTAAGGAGGGAACATTGACTATCTTCGCGTCAATTGTTTTGTTACGGGCATTTCACTAACTCTCGTACAACAAATTTGGTGGTCTGTGCGTTACTTCTGTCTAGAAATAGCAACACCAATATTCTGGCGGGTCCACGTTTGCTTCATTGCCGCGCGCATACCTTCTTCAACAGGTCTCGTAAATGACATGTTGGTCGCTCCTTCCTCAAAAGGCCTCTTAAATGGCCTCCTTGCCCCTTCTTCGATCGAGAGTAATCCTTCTTCATATAATATATACAAATGTGTGTGTGCCCGTGTGTGTCAGGGCGCTTCACGAAACAGAAAGAAAAGCCGCGTAACGCCTTGCACTTCTTTCGAAACTGAACAGCCTCCAATCTTAACGCTCTGTTTTCCTTTTTATATCGCCGTATCCCCCTATCCTTTCCTCCACTATTTTTCCCTTGTTTATATGATATTCTATGTGAAGCCAGCTCAATTACCTCCCCACCCTCAGTGAATATTCCTCGTCCCAGTTCCCGCATTGAATGACATGGCTCAAGCCGTCAATCCCCATACACTTTTTCACCTAATACCCCAGAGCAACATAGCTCGGACAGTGCTCGAGGTTCAGGACAACAAAGCTCATATCTCACCGTCAGCAATTGACGGGTCATTTGGTCTAGAGGTTGGTTTCCACCTCGCCAAAAAGCCCGGGCGAGTCATCACATCGCTGGGCAGAAATGCAGACCTGATCCTCCCCCACAGGGACATATCCCGTGTCCATATCGCTTTTGAAATGCACCCTGATACGCTAGTTGTCCTTCTCTCCGTTCGCTCCAAAACTGTGGAATCTGTTTCGGTCGGCCTCTACAACGCATTTAGACACAATGACCCTGCCGTTAATGATACGGAAGAGTTCATCCAAGGAGATTGTGTCATTCGTTACGGCCAGTCTTATACTATTCAGATCCAGACTTTTTCGTTCATCCTAATATGGCGTCGCGGCACTCCAGATGAGCTGAGGGAGGTCGCAACGCGGGAGTATAATGAAGTTCAGAAGCTGCTAGCGACCATTCCGGAAAGAGATCTCCCTACTCAGCAAGCTTCGAATCTGCAAACATGGCACAACACGAGGTTTGCAACGCCCAGAAACCCTTCTCTCCGTGAAGGACCCAAACATCAACGGCAGTTTATTGGAAATGGATCTTTTGGTGCCGTGTTTCGGACCATTGATCTTATTACAGGCAATCCATTCGCGGTCAAGATTATCGATCTTCAGACGTATGGGGATGTCGAGGAGTCGCGCTCCATGGTGCACAAAGAAATCAAGCATCTAATCAAGCTAGAGCATGTATGTATATCTATTCTTCTTATTCCTAACCCCAGTCAATGGATCTATTCGGTATCTTGGTTTGAAATCGCGCATTGTTTTCCAAGCTAATATGGGTTGCCACAGCCACACATCATCACCATTCTAGGCATTGACAAATGGGACACACTGAGCCCTGAGATATTCCTCCCACTACGAAAAAATACGCTGCAGTCTCTCAGACGCTCAGACAGGTGGGAAAGTATCCAGGACACCGTACTCGAAACAATGATTCATCAAATGCTGTCTGCTCTAGACTACCTCGACAACCAAAATATCTGCCATCGTGACATTAAGCCCGGAAACATCTTATACTATGTTGAACAGGGCTACGTCTTTGAGTTGGCTGATTTCGGGCTGGCAACCGACCGTCTTCAGCCTGGATCAAACTTTGGCACACGCCCCTTCATGGCACCGGAACTTCTCAACCCAGAAAGCACGGCACCTCGAGGTCCAAAAATGGATGTGTGGTCTCTCTTTGCCACCGCTGTCTATATGCACACCAAGATTGCGCCCCTTACTGTGAACATGAGGACCGCACCGTTTTTGACTCTTGTCCGACACATTCTTCGTGCTGCCGAGCAGTGGGTTACTCTTGCTCCAATGGCACGAGAGAACTCTGTGTACCGCGCCTCCGCTGCTCAAATGCTAGTCCGTGTTTTCAATGGCAATGGCCTCTTTACTCCAAAGTCACAGGTGCCGCCTCTTTTTGACCCTCCACGGCAGCCTCCACCCCCACCGACAGCAGCAGCGTCGAGGCCAAGACGAGCGCCACCTCGGATCATTCAGTACCACCGAGACCGTCGAAATCAGCACCAGAAGACACAGAACTGGCTGGAAGCCTCGCTACAATCATTCCCCGTTCTAACTGGTCGCGTCAAGAAGTCTACTGCCCCACCCAAGCAACAAAAGGGCCGGGGACCTGGCGCCAGACTAACCGAGCAACAACTCATGACCCTATTTCCAACATCTAGGAAAGGTTCAGGCCCCCCTTGAAGTGTTTATTACCTATGCTCGGTCATTTTTTTCTGAGCTGGAACTTTTGCTCCGGCTCAAGATAATAACACTACGCACCAGTATCATCTCTAGCCAATTTTAGCAGCTTCTATGGTCTAGAAGCTGTGTGTGGTCAATGTTTGCAGGAGTTCTGCCTATGCTTTCAGATAAGAATTTGTTTTTTTGGGGTTATTCATGTCAAGTGAGAAAGCGGTTTTCTAGTTGATTAATCAGGTTTTGATTTAATTTATATTTCGTATTTATGTTTATTGCCGCATTGCCGCATTGTCGCTTTGAAGTTGTAGTGCTCTTTACAGTTACCTAGTTCTTGTCGCACTCACTAGGATAAAGTTCTTCAGGCCCGTTGAGCGCAGCCTTGCCAATGAGATTATTGTGGTCCTGTCTATCTTGAGAGTTTTTCACAATAGTGTAATTATTATTTGTATTCGTGTGCGGTGGAAACTAGAATGAAACACGCAAACCAGTACAAAAGACATTTTCAAGATAATCAACATGATACAGTTTCGATTGGTCCGGAGACATTAGTACTTTTTCAAAAACTTCAAAAACACCTGGCGAAACTTATATATACATGTGTGTGTGTGTGTGTGTGTGTGTGTGTGTGAATTCTATAGATGTTGATCAAAACTGTAAAGAAGATAACAAGAATATAAAACCAACCGTCACCCAGAAGCTGGTTATTGCGTCCGTGTTTCTCGGGAAAATTACTGCCGGGAATTTGTAAGCAATAGGCCCAGGAAGCAAATATCAGCCCGATCGCATCACTGTTGACGGACTTAGATGGACGAAATCTGAGGTTTTATCCATGTAAGCCAAGGCAAAATGATTTGGGAGAATGACCAGCGGCTCGCGTATGCAAGTTGATCACATCTTCTGCGTTGCTCCACCATTCCAGTTTGGGAAGTTCCCAGCTCGCGTCAAATTACTTGAAAGGGCAATCCGGCTGGCTATCAACCAAGAATAAACCTTTGTTTGGTTCACATTTGATGGTATGGGCGCACGTACAACTACAACGATGATATATTACAGCTTCTGGGGTAAGAAGAGCAAGGGTGCCTAGGTGGGCCTTGAGGCCAAGAAATATTTGCTAGATGCGGTGTTGAAGAAGTGACAAGAGCCTGGGGGTTACAACGTACTTCTGGTCGTAAGCCTAATTCCCCGAAGTAGTGTACGGAGTACAATAGGGCTATGAACGGCATACTACTACGACAGTAGTACTCTTGGTGGGCTACAGGACACTTTCACCGCCGCAATTATCTCAGAGTTCTCACCGAACAGCATTTTGCACGCGGTCAGAGCGGTCACGGAAGGACCCTAAGTCCAGGCGGCAGCAGCTCAGACTGGGTATTGCGTGAGGCGTTTGCAGTGTAGTGTACTCGTACTCAGATATTGAGATTTGTTGGGAGATTAAGCCGTTATATTACGGAGTATTTCACACAGCCCCGTTCTGTTTATTATCGCATCTTCTAGGGCTACTACTATTTTGGATTTGCTAACAGAGCGTATGTAGGGCCATTGCATATGGAGTCGGGATCTCGCAACGACTTGTAGTGCAAGGCGGACGGGGCACTAAATTCAGAATTGATATATGTGTTGTGCAAGCACAATTAATACGCCGCGACACTGATAACACCCAACCGACACACCAACAGGCCCCGTGACTCAAGTCGTATGTGCGTTCCCGCGCGGAAACACAAAAGCGTGGGGGGCTAATATAAGGAGGGTTGCGTCGCAATGTCCTCGCGGTCAGCAGGATAGAATATGGAGTAGATACGGAGGCCTTTTGCAACACAAATACGTCAGCAAATAGCCAACATCCGGGCTAGTGCTAGGCTCTGGTCATATCTCAACTTGTATCCTGTGCCGGGGAAGAAAATGGCGCCTCCAGTGTCAGGGACTTCGAGCAATACGAGTACTCGGACTCGTAGTCATGCATAATTGTACTCTGGCGACAAGCGCCAGGATCTCGTTTGATTGTGCCCCGTAACATGGAAATAGCACTGCGATCGGCACGGTTCTATCTCCTTGAGGACGAAAA